>NW_019014499.1:359856-377073 GCF_000150535.2 Carica papaya
TAAACGAAGATCAACCAAATGTGGGTGACATGCTCACATGATTCCAGTTGGCGGAACGTTTTCCTCGACTTAAACAAATATATTATATTATATTATATAATAAATAAATTAAACAAACGTCCACTTCAACGTCAATTTACTACCAGGACAATATATTTTTCATATCCGCATAGCATAGCTTGTGTGCACATATAATAAGATGATATTTATATATCAATTTTTATCTTTAGTTATTTTTCCTTTGGAAAATTTGGTTGACAAGCCCCATGTCGTGCAATTTGTAACGGCCCCGGAAAATATTAAAAAGAAATGAGTATTTAAATATATCGAATGCGGAAGCGAGATCAAAATTTCAGTTAACATCCCTTACACGAAAAACCAAAAAAAACGTACTTAAAATATAAAAGGTTAAACTAACTAAGAAAGAAAACTCGAAAATAAACTATGCGTATGACTACAGAGTCTCTAGGCATCCCCTTCGTCGTCCTCCTGCGGAACGGGCTCGGGAACCATGTCTTCCTGATCTGAAATGGTTAATTAAGGAGTGAGCTACACTAGCCCAGTAAGAACATCACGATATCTCACCGTCACGGAGATAAAGGTGGGTAGAAAAACACAAAAAAGACCAATGGAGCATAATTTACAACAAACTCGTTTATTAACATGAAAACCTTTACCATCCACTTACCTTGGTGGAATTTATGAAAACAATATGAGAAAAACAATAACATTATCATAATCATTGAATAATCTAAGCTGTAAAACATAACACTTATCACGCCTCTTGTAATTCAATCATTGTACAACATATCTTTTTCTCATTTACCAGCCTACTAGTATCCGTGGGGGTCCATAGGGGTTCCGCTACCCGTTAACATTTAACATTCATAATCAGTTTCCAGGACCGTCCCCATACCCGTCCGGTATGGGCGCCAAACCATAAACCTCAATACCCCGTCCGGTATGAGGGTGAAACGGGCCGTCCCCATACCCCGTCCGGTATGGGCGCCAAAACCATAAACCTCAATACCCCGTCCGGTATGAGGGTGAAACAGGCCGTCCCCATACCCCGTCCGGTATGGGCGCCAAAACCATAAGATCTCCATACCCCGTCCGGCATGTGAGACCACAATCCCGGTAGGGTTCCCTACGGACCCGGTCCGTCCACCATCTCCCAGGATATCTAGTCAGGCTAACCCCATCATACAATTATCAGTCTACACAATCTTTCATTTTCCTTTTCCTCAATAAGCATCATCAATTCACATTTAAACAAGCAAATCGTAATTCATGCCGAACAGACAACATACAGTATCAGTTCTTCAGTCATTCAACCCATAATTAATAAAACAGTAATATATGCATTCGAAACTATAAAATGAACACATCAAACCCCATAATGCATTTAAAGCTGTAAAACAGTGTAAAACAGGCCAAATAACAGTAAATCATCAATCACACTAGACTCGGGCTCCATTAGCAACCTTAAGCAATTTCACACATGCGTTAATTCAAGAAATACCGTTTTATCATTTTGAACTTTAATACCGTGATAGGAAATAGGGTGAGGGGTCCTTACTTGTTTTCGGGATCCGAATACGATTCACAGTGCGCCTGCAGGCTGTCCCTAATTTTCCCTGAATTTTTCCCGGGGAACTGAAACACGCTAACAGTACCTGCACGTGTTCCAAAAAAAATCCAAATTAGGCCCAGGGCCTCTTTCGGCCCAAATCGCAACTCTGGCACGGCGGCTCCGCCGTGCTCCGGCGACGGCGCCGCCGCTGGCGGCGGCGAGTCGCCTCGGGTTGACTGTTTTCGGCCGTTTTTGGCCGAATTCGGCCACACTCGCATTGGTCCTTGTCAGAAAACAACCCTAGGGCCCTCGGGGGGCCAAAAAATCACGGAAAAGCAGAGCTTACCGGCGGCGGCGCTCTCGGGTACGGCGACCCTCCGGCGAGGTTCGTGTTTTGGTGATTTGGCTTCGGTCAACCTGTAGAGAAAAGAATGGTGATCACGGTGATATAAAAATTGCATCGAACGGAGGCCGGGAAGGGCCTCGTCGGAGGCAAAAACCGAGAGGGGACGCGGCGGCGCCGCTGGGCTTCGGCTGCGTATTCCGGCCGTTTGGCCAGGATTTCGGCTTCGATTTGGCCATAGGAGGAATCAGTGGGGAAAAACGAGTCGGGGGTATGAAATTTACCTCGATCGGCGGTCGGAAATTTCTCCGGTGCGGCGGCGAGTGGTGGCGGGTGGCGGCGGTCGGCCTCTGGTTCGTCTTCTCCGGCGAGTGGCTGGCGGCTAGGGTTTGTGGTCTGGTGTGGGGGTTCTATTTATAACCCCTTGCCTTTTGATCACAGCCGTTCATTTCATTTTAATCTGGACCGTTCGTTTTTGATTGAATCTGGGCCGTCCGTGCGTTTGAATCTGGGCCGTCCGATCGCGCGATTGATCTGGGCCGTCAGATCGCACCCACGCGGATCGCCAACGTGGCTCCTTTTGGAGTGACGCGATCTTGCCACGTGGCAGGCCCCGGTTGGCCGGGACTGCTGACCGGACCTGCTGACGTGGCTGCTGACGTGGGCCCTTTTTTTTTTTTTTTTTTTTTTTTTTTTTTTTTTTTTTTTCTCCTCCTCCTTTCCGGGCGCTACACAATTAGTTGGTATTGATGATTAGCTAGCTGGTCAAGTAATAACAAAGGGACAAAGGGGAGCCAAGCCAAGACACTATTGCAAACCAGAATAGTTAAAAGGGGAACACATTGGTAATATCCTAAAAATTAAATTACGAATATTTTAATTCTGAAATAGATATAATCTGTCTTAAAGATTTATTTTTATGTTTTGAAATTGGTCCTAAAATGTTTTCACCATTAATATAAAAACAAATTTTTAAAAGAAAAGCTAAGGCAGGCGTACACGTCAAAAACGAATACATTCGAAAAGAGTAGTTCCATTCGGAGCCATAAACAGACAGAGAGATGCTCTTCAACGCTCCACGTGTCACTCTCCCTACCACTAGATCCCAAACCAACGTGGCAGTTTTCTCTTAAAATACCCTCCTCCAACTGTTCCCCACAGCCACCGGGTCCCACACCATAAACACTCCACACCACACCATTTAACAGTTGCGTCCCATGCCCCAATCATAAAGAGTGGTCCAGATAACACCACGTCAGCTCCGCCAACCATTGGCCAATGGCGGCCCACCTTTTGATTCACCAACATCAGACGCAAAAGTCTTCCATCTTTCCTCGTCAAGATATTTTCTGCGGTTTTCGCGGTTGTGAGCGAAAGTTGGATATCAAATTCTGAGGCGGTTTTCTCTCTCATTTTAGATTTTTTCTTTTCCTAATCGGCTACCAGACAAGTATTCGCCATAGGATGAGGTTAATTGTGTAATTGAATTTACTGCCGAAACATTTTGCTTGTTCTGCTTGCTGCTTCTGTTGTTTCTCTGTCTGATTCTAAAGAAAATAGGGTTTCTGCTTTTCTTTTTCTTTTTGTTTCTCTTAACTTTTGCCTTCTGGACTGGGGTGTATGAAAATGGGTGAAGTGGTGGTTAGCAGCGACGAAGTCATAGAGGTGGTGTTTGAGAAGGAACCGGACAAGGACAAAAACTGCAAGAAGAATGAGGATAAAGATGGATCATCGGAGGTGGTCAGGTGGGAAAAGTTTCTGCCTAGGATGATGCTTAGGGTTCTGTTGGTGGAAGCCGATGATTCAACTCGCCAGATCATAGCTGCTCTTCTTCGTAAATGTAGTTACAGAGGTCAGTTGCCGATGGCGTCGGTTTCTTGTTTGTTTGTACTTGCTTATATGTGGTCATTTTCTTACACCATGGTATTAGCGAAGTCGTGTTTTAGTGTTCGACTGGGCTCATATGCACTTTATTTTCTAGTTATTTGTTACAAATTGCATTTTATGGTTTTACAGTAGCGATCGGTGTTGACGATTAGTTTCAAATGATTGTTTCGAATTCTCAATATTTTTCCGGAGAAAGGGGTTATTCTTTATGTTTCCAGCTGAGCTTTACCGGTTTTCGAGTGCTTCACCTGACTTTGTATTGATAGGTTTCACTGTTCAATTGCTATTTTGTTATTGATTTGGAACGTTTTTTTTTTTTTTCCGATTAACTATTAAATATGCTTAAAACTGAAGTTGATGGTGCAGGCCACAATTGACCTCCCATGTGTTCTACATCTGATAGTTTTGCTCTGGATCAGATTTATAGCATTATCTTAACTAAAAAAGAGAGAAATTTCGATCTATATAGCTTGGTATCTTTTTATGGTAATCCGTCAAATCAAGCTCTCTTTTAAATTTTACATAGACAAAGTTAATTTCTTGTTGTTTGGTTTTTCATCTCTCTCTTGTGAAGATGAAGAATATGCTCTTCGTCCAAATTTCTATTCCCTCTTAACTGATAGTTTTTCTAGTCTACGAAATTCACACGGGATGCTATATTAATCATGGTTTTGCTATTGAACACTGTGGCTTCATCTCTATAATCATATGCGCCTTCAAGCAGGACTTTTGTGGAAGGTCTTACTTAGCTATATACATGTGCAATATATTGGGTGATCAGGTATAATAAGCATCTGAATTATAGGAACAGATCTACAAGCTAACTTGCCATAACCGGGCCAGTTCCTGTCAGAGTACACATTGCTGACCGATGAAGATAGTGGCACACTGCTCATTGATTAAGACAACTCAAAACAGAGAGTGATTGTTCGAGCTCTTACTTTAGCTGTCTGTATCTTCAGCTTAGGGGTTAGGTAGTAATTTAGTTTTCAAATGCACTGCAGATCATTTGAGTTGTTCAAGTGTCCTTCTGTCTAGTCATCATGTCATGTAGAGGTATAGCTGGAAGTTTAAGGAGGCCAGCTATTCTGTTAATTTGTTATTTGATTTTTTTATTTGTATTCCCATGAATTTGTAAGGTCTCTCAGTAGCATATGCTTAAATCTTTTATTCATATATAAGACAGATTGGGAGAAAAAGTTACCCCCTGTGGAAGGATAACATTGTTATTTTTAAAACTAGAGCATCGCATGAGGAACTCTGTTACCGGAGGGATAAGAGAAGCACCTATGGTTGTCTATCTGACTTATTTTTCTTATTTGAGAGAAACAAGTGTATTTGATTTTGTAAGCATATGCCTGTTGAACATTTTTTGAAATGTGTAACCCCCCTTTACTAGGAGTCACAGTTCTAGTAGTGAATGATATTGTGCTTGTGCATGCAGTTGCTGCTGTTCCTGATGGTTTGATGGCATGGGAAACTTTGAAAGGACGACCGCAAAACATAGACATCATATTGACTGAAGTGGAGTTACCATCAATCTCTGGGTTTGCACTCCTTACTTTAGTAATGGAGCATGACGCGTGCAAAAATATTCCTGTCATAAGTATGTTAGTTTGATTAAATGTTACTGAGTTATCAGTATTATCTTGTTTTCATTTGATGAAGAAACTAACTATGTTACCATTCTTCCCTCATTATCATACAGTGATGTCGTCACATGATTCAGTTAGCATGGTCTTAAAGTGCATGTTGAAAGGTGCAGCTGATTTCCTTATTAAGCCTATTAGGAGGAATGAACTGAGGAATATCTGGATGCATGTTTGGAGAAGGAACACCGTAGGTCATCCTTTCATCTTAAGTCTTAAAGTCATTCTCCCGTTTGTTTTCTTTTCTTGCTCATTAAGCACACAACATTAAATAAAGAAAATTTCCTGTTGTTTTTTATCAGCTAAGTGGTGGCTCTTTTCATCAAAGCTCACCCATTAGGCAACCTAAAGTTGAATGTACTTCTGAAAACACTGCAGCAAGCAATTATTCAAGTGACCATGCAACTTCTGCACAGAAAAACAAGGAATGCAGTGAGAAAGGGAGTGATGCCCTGGTAAGTATTTATGTGTTGGTTATCTGTAAATACATGCCTTTTCCTCTATGAAACCATTTCTATAATGCTCTGAAAGATATTGATGATTTTTCAAATTATTTATGCTATCGTGAGTCAATCTGTCAGATGTAAGTCTCCTTTGAATGTGGTAAAGCCAAGTGGAAATCTTGGTAAATTAAGAATTGGGATCGTTACTGACTGATAAAATTGATCAAATTGGGAAGTCCCATCTTTTCCTGCATCTGGCACATAAATTGGAAAATTTACATGAAAATTGCTTAGTTGTTAGAGTCCATTACCAAGGATTCTGGACAGAATGGATATGAAACCACTTATAGTGTGAGGAAAATTTCTTTTCCAGATTAGGTTGGCTTCATGAAGTTTCACATAGAGACTGCATGTTTGCCACCTCTTGTGCAGAGCTCTTGTACAACGCCTTACTTGGAAGCTGAGAATGCATGCATGCAAAATATGCAGGGACTTTCACAGCTAAAATACAGGACTACTTCTATTTTGAGAAATAATGATCAAGGGAAGCAAGTAGAGCATCTCAAACCATATAAACAATCTATTATACCAGAGTGCAAAACTAGAGGTACAATATTTTATCATGTTCCTTATTTGTGCACTTTCGTTATTTGATACTTCTATTATCTCTAAACGAAATATGTTTCGCATGATTTTTTATTATTAGAAGTTGGGGCATTTTACAAGCTATTTCTTGGGGAGTGAAATTTAATGAGCTGTTTGTTTCAGAAAATTTTGACAGATTAGGAACGAAGGTTGCACCTTGTGTACAAGCTTATAGATCAAGTGCCTTGAAACTTGAGGAAGGTCGTGACTGTTGCAAAGGAACGGGTCAAGAGGAAGGTGTATGCACAGAAAATGATGATAGAGATGCTGATATTTCTGTGGAGACTCATGGCTGCAATGATGAACCGGTTGAGCCTTCTAATGGTGCTGTTGACTTGATTGGTACATTTGATGACCATCAATTGCAGCGCATGTATAGATGCTCAAATTTTAATGACTACATAAACAAGTCGGAATTTGCTCCACAACTTGAACTTTCTTTGACAAGATTCTGTCCCAGTAGCTCAATGAACAAAGGGTACCATGAAAGGCATACTCTTAACCATTCTAATGCCTCGGCCTTTTCATGGTAATTTATAGATTTTCTTTTTCAAAATGCTTTTTATACATGTGCTGTATCCTTGAAATTGAAAGTAAGAGTCCTTTGGACAAAATTGAATGGATTGTTTCTTGAACATCATTTGAGCAGCAAAAGATATGTTTATCTTATTGTCCAATGTCTTTCATTTTCCCCATGTTTTATGATTTCACTAGTTCCATTTTTCTACTATAGTGGACTTTTGGATAAATGCTTATTCAGTAAAGATGTTAGATTCAACCAAATAGAGATTAGATGTGGATGTATTATACTTGATGGTAGAACAATCGTGAGAAGCAGTGGAAGCAATGATAATATGTGTCTCTGGTCATTATGGTAGGGTGATCGTAGGGTCATTTGTCAGAGTTCTCTGCAGTTTTTACGGGTGAAGGACAATTTGAAACATTAGCTGGTGCTCAAAAAACTCATTTAAGATTTTTCTAAATCAACATTATCTTCTACTAAAATAAATAAATTTTTTATGGATAAATATTCTTTTATATTTGATTAGATCATAATCTGTGTACTTAAATCATTTTTTTTTTTCTCGGAAGGTTTTATTGCTGTGAACTTCTCATGTATCCCAATTCCTGTATGCAGGTATAACAATAACAAGTTGTTGCAGTCCCCTTTCTCAGCAGTGGTCGGTAGTTGTACAGAATCGAAGGAGAAGGCAAGTAAAACACATGAACCGTCATCTTACAAACTTTCTCAAGACAGCGTTCGTTCTTCTGACCCGCTAGGTGCCCCATCAGGGGGAAGTCAGGGGAATATAATTGGTCAATCTCGAGACATTGGGCTAGTTTCTGTTTCTGGAGTGACATTTGATAGTACATGTGCAGAACAGATTCATGTTTCCACACCGATATTCTATAGCCAATCTGGTTTACCTCCACAAGGGTGGAATGCAAAACCAGCCTTCCTGAAAGAGCAATCTCCTTTTCCTATGAGCACTTCTGTTCATTCCGATTCTTACACCCATGACGCAGAACAAGGTTACCATCTATGTGATGAAACCATCGGTTATTCTGTTGACCAAGCAGTGCCCGTGCACAGCACTTTGGAAACCGTCAGGGAACTGAAACAGGGTTCTCCGGCTGCTGGGCAGAGCACTGGCACTAGCTTATATAATAGTGTTACGAGTCACGACAACAGTGATGCTTGTGGAGGCATTTGTAGAAGTGACGGGAATGGTACTTCAGCATCAGCAGTCGAGAAGTCCAATGCTTCCGAAATATTGAACGAGGGAAGTCTTTTAGTTCATAATGGCTTGAAAGTGATGGAGTCTCACCGCTCCAGCCAAAGAGAAGCGGCTCTAACAAAATTCCGACTGAAGCGGAAAGAAAGATGCTATGAGAAAAAGGTATTGTTGTGCATCGCTGCTTTCTCTTTGAATATTGCCATTTGTGGATTAATGTAGAAATCTTGAGTGTCAGTGGGTCTTACGCGGCCATTTGTGATTTGCATGATCTTATGCACCTGAAATTTTTAAGGTCTCTATCCACAGCCATACACTTCCCATCTTATCACAGTGGGTTGATGTATTAACTTTTGCTATGTTTAATGAGTGCGTGACTTGATCACTCCTCTGGTGCTATATATATACATGTATATATATATAAAGCTATTTTGTTCCTTCACATTTTTGTGATTCCCTTTTCCCGCCTTTAAAGTTTTTTTTAGGACTGGTAGTTGTATTTCTAATGCGGAAAATAGCTTCGAGTTGTATCACAAATCCCATGAACCTAATCAGAGACGTAGCATTTCTAAATTGTATCACAAATGCCTGTGATTAACTGTGGTGGGATTAGCAAATAACGAACTGGTGGATATATGAAGGTTATATTTGACAATTTCAATAAAAAATGTTTTACCAAATTTCACAGGTTCGATATCAAAGCAGGAAAAGACTAGCAGAGCAGCGTCCCCGAGTAAAGGGCCAATTTGTTCGTCAGGTTCAAAATGACACGCCAGCTACTGATGCTACTAGGTGCCCCTGAAATTTTTCAGTGCTCATCTCCCATTACTGTCAACCTGCGTAGTTGCGTCTTTGGCATCAACATGGGACTGATTATGACCGAGACAAGTTGATTATTTATTGCACTTGCTCATCATCGGTTTTTGTCAAGTTATAGGTCTATTTGAGGATTTAATTTATAAGGATTTTTGCTGGCAGGATAATTTGCTATTTGGCATAGGGTACTATGGGTATTTGCTTTTATGGAAAGGGTAGTTGTGTGATTCCGTAGTGAGGTTATCTAGCTATGTTTCTACTCTGGTGTGGTTGCGTATGTGTAGCTTATTGTATATGTATAATAATGTGCGTGTCCTAGGCATCTAGTTCTGTTAGCTATTTCTCTAGTAGTCTATGATGATGAATGAATTAAAATTGCTATGAGAAGTTATGACTGAGGAAAATCAACTTCTAACCAGTTTCATCTTGTTCTGCGTTTCCCTTGTAAGAAGCATTTTGATGAGTTTGAAAGGGGTTTTAGGATGGTTATCTTTTGTTTAATACGATTTGGTAGGCTATGATCATGTATGGGAATCTCGATAGAGTGCGTATGCAGTAAGTAAGCAGTGAAATTGCAGACTTGCAGTGCATTTTTCCAATAACTGAGTTACGATATTTCAACTTCTACCATCTCTCCTCTTATTAACTATGGAAATCAAGAAACGAGTCTTTTTAAGTTTAAAAAAAAGTGCGAGGCTGTCCATATCAACATCCATAAAGCAACCGCCGAGGGTGACTTCGGTCGTGGTGGAAGAAATAGTAGAGGCCGTGATTGGATTTTCCGGTTCGGCGATGAGGTGACTATTGGGGTTTATGGATTTGGATTGAGCCGAAAAGATTGGAAAGGTGATGGTTTGAGGAAGCATAAAGGCTATGTAAGGCAAGAAAATATGAGATCTAATTAGCAGTGGAATCTGACGAAGCCACCTACTTTCGCCCCGCAGAAGGTCGGCATCAACTCTTATCCAAATTATCGGTGCCATTTCGTCGTTCCCTCGTACTGGGCCGCCATACGGTCGCTAGATGTACCATGTTTTGAGATAAATTATTTAATAAATACTTTTTTTATTGGAAAAAGCGTTGGACGAGGTTCTTAATTCAACGTGATTATTCTAAGTAAACAAATTTATCAGTTTTTTAATTTTAAAAAGATAATATATTTATTAAAATTTAACACAAATTAATGACTGTAATCTCACTAACTAATAAATTAAGTTTTCAATCTCAATAAATTAAATGCTATATTGTAATATCAATGTCATGCTATAATATATTTTTTAAAAAAGTAAACTTTAATATTTTACATAATTTATTAATATCATGTATTAATAAAAAAATAATAATTTCATATTTAATAAATTTTAACGTGTTTATTATCTTCCTGTTTCGTGATGGTTTAAGTGTTTACAACATTTCACTTATTGAATCTATTTCGCAAAACATGTCAAATTCGATTAATCTGACTTCTATTTTTTTAGTAATCAATCAATTTCAAGTTTCTGAATCTTCAATACCATCTTATCCCTACGTGCATCACTCTTTTTCAGTTGATCTTACTGTTTTAAGTATATTTTCTACAAATTTTTTAACCATGATACGGTCTATCCCAACTATCTCAGCCTCCAACACTTCCATGCACATTCGATTTCCTCTTCTGCGCAACATAATGCACAATCCTCTCCTTGACCACTATTCATTCACATGTCCTTAAATATATGATTTAAACTCTCCAATTCTCTACATCTCAAGTTATTTTTTAACATTACAATCAAAATATCTATCTTCATATCCCATAAGGATTGTATCTCAAATATTAAAATTGTAAAAATTTTATATTTAAGAATCAAAATTAAATTTATAAAAAAAAATTTAAATAATTTAATCAAAATAAAAATAATTAAATTAAAAAAATTTTATCAACGAAAATCATCTAAATTTTAAATATATTCGCAGTTTAATTTCGCAATCGATTTAATTTAATCTGTAATGGTCGAACTATGTTAACGTACTTTTGATTTTTTTTTTTCAATATTCTTTAAATCTATCATTTAACAACTGTTAATTTTTTATAACAATTATTAATTTAATTCAATAAAATCTGTGATAATTCGATTAATTCACATTAATTCGATTATATTATTTTTATTTAAGTCTCTATTAATATTTAACAAAATATGTTTACTTAATAAAATTTCACTCTCATTATTTTAAAATCATAAATCATAAATAAAAATATGAGTCGATCAATTTTTACAACGAAATTAAATTCACTACTACTAAATTACAATAAGAAAAAAACTAAAAATTAAACTATAAATTTACCATTTGATTTCAATTACTCTTGTAACACTCCAAAATTTTGTTATTGTTTTTATGAATTTTATTTTAAATTTTTTAAAATTTTAAATGAAATAAATGATTGTTTAAATAATAATATATAATTTTAATTTAGTTTAATTTAACTAAATAGAAATAAAAATAATAATAATGATAAAAATAGTTAAAATTATTTTTGGGGTTTAATTGAAAATAATTTTGGGAAAAATTGGTGAAAATTCGGATTCTTAGGGTATTTTTAAAAAGAAAATCGGAAACTGGGGGTCAAAACGTAATTTAAAAAAAATTACGCCACGTCAGCAGCCCGGTCAGCAGCCCTGGCCAACTAGGACACGCCGCGTGGCAGAGACACTGACGCGGGAGGCCACGCGGAACGGAGCTACGTGGGTGATCCGCGTGCGCGCGATCGGACGGCTGAGATCCGTTCCCGCGCGCACGGACGACCCAAATCAAATGCGCGCGCGAACGGCCCAGATTGCACATGTGCAGACGGCTCAGATTGAATCATGCACGGATGGCCCAGATCGCATCGCGATGGACGGTCTAGATTCATTTTTAATTTAATCGCGATCGGACGGTTCAGATTAAATCGTGATGGACGGCTAAGATTAAAAGGGGAAGGTTATAAATAATCTCATCCACACCCAATCTGTAACACCCAAAATTTTTATTTTATTTTGTTTTATTTTTATTTTTATTTTTATTAGAATTTTGTTTAATTTTATTCTATTTTAATAATTAATTTATAAGGTTTTAATTTAATTTAATTTAATTTAATAGAAATAAAAAAAAATAATAATAATATAGGGTAAAATTATTTTTAGAATTTAATTGAAATTAATTTTAAAAAAAAGTTGTGAAAATTTGAATTCTGGAGGTATTTTTAAAAAGAAAATCGAAAATTGGGGGTCAAAACAATTTTAAAAAATAGCGCCACGTCAGCAGCCGTGTCGGTAGTCCCGGCCAACCAGGACACGCAGCGTGGCAAGGACGCTGACGCGGGAAGCCACGCGGGATGGAGACACGTGGGCGATTCGCGTGCACACGATCGGACGGCCCAGATCCGTTCCTGCGCGCACGGACGGCTCAGATCAAAAGTGCGCATGGACAGCCCAGATCTCATGCGTGCGGACGACCAGATTTGATCACGTACGGACGGCTCAGATCGCATCGCGATGGATGATCCAGATTTATTTTTAATTTAATCGCGATCGGACGAGCCAAATTAAATCATGATGGACGGCTCAGATTAAAAGGAGAATGTTATAAATAATTGCATCTACACCCAACCCCAAACCCTAGTCGCCAGAACCCTCGCCGGAGAAGACGACCCAGCCACCAGAGAAATCGGCCGCCGCTACTTGCCGCCGCACTGGAGGATTTTTCGGCCGCCGCTACTTGCCGCCGCACTGGAGGATTTTTCGGCCGCCAAACGAGGTAAAATTTCTTCCCTTGGCTCGTTTTTCGATGCTAACTTTTCTGTAGCCAAATCGGAGCCAAACCACCGACCGATTGGCCAGAAAACACTGTTGAAGTCTAGCGGCACCGCCACGGGTTTCATCGATTTTTGCCTTCGATGAGGCCCTTCCCGGTTCCCGTTCGATAAAATTTTTATACCACTGTGACCACCGTCCTTTTCTCTACAGGTTGACTAGAGCAAAACATCAAATCGTAACTCGCGCCCGAGGAGCTGCCGTACCCGAGAGCTTCGCCGACGGTAAGTCTCGATTTTCTAGAATTTTTTGGCCCTAGGGGTGTTTTATCACAGGAACCAATGCAAGTTTGGCCGAATACGGTCGAAAACGGCCAGAAACGGCCAACCCGAGGTGGATCGCTGCCGTGGGCGGTGGTGCCGTCGCCAGAGCACGCTGGAGCTGCTGTGCTGGAATTATGAAATTGACCAAAAAGACCTTAGGTCTGATTTGAAGTTTTTTGGGGACATGTGCAGGTACCGGAAGTGTGTTTCAGTTTCTAGAGAAAAATTCAGAGAATCTAAGGACTGCTCGTAGGCACAGTGAGAACCCGATTTCAGACTCCGAAACAAGTAAGGATCCCTCACCCTATTTCCTATCACGGCATTAAAGCTTAATAAATGATAAAACAGTATTTTATGAATTAATAGATATGTATAATTAATTAAGATTGCTAATGGAGCTCGAATCTGATGTATTTTTCGGTCAGGTGTTGTTTGATTTATTTTACAGTTTTGAATGCAGTATAGTACTTGATGTGTTTATTCTATGGTTTCGTATGCATGAATCACGGTTTCATTTATTATGGTTTGAATTACTGTGAACCCGATGTTGTGTTGCCTTATTTGGTGTCTATTACTAGTTTACGTGTTTATGTTTGATTGAATAATTGAGATTAAGAAAAATGAAAAAATGTATGTGAATTGATAAATGGATAATGTCGACAGCCTAACTAGATATTCTGGAAGATGGTGGACGGACTGGGTCCATAGGGAACCCTACCGGGAACGTGGTCTCTCATATCGAACAGGGTATGGAAACTTTATGTGTTTTGGCGCCAATACCAGACGGGGTATTGAGGTTTATGATTTTCGCGCCCATACCGGACGAGGTATGGGGATGGCCCTGGAATTAAGTTATTAATGTGAATGGTTCACGTATAGCGGGGATCCCTTATGGATCCCCATGGATACTAGTAGGCTGATAAAAGAGGAAATTTGTTGCATGATGATTGAAATACAAAAGTATGATATGTGTTATGTTACAGAGTGTGCATGATCTTATGATGTTTATGATGTTATGGTTTCTCATAAGTTATTTTCATGAATCTCACCGAAGTAAGTGGACAGTAAAAGTTTTTATTATTGATAAATGAGTTCGTTATAAATTATGCTCCATTGGTCGTTTTTGTTTTCTACCAACCTTTACTTCTGTGATAGTGAGATAGTGTGATATCTTTATTAGGCTAGTGTAGCTCATTCCTTACTTAACCATTTCAGATCAAGAGGACTTGGTTCCCGAGCCCGTTCTGTAGGAAGACGGCGAGTATAAGCCTAAAAATTTATTAGTTTCCCTTATAGTATTCATTCATAGTATTTCTTTTAGTTAGTTTATTCTTTCATACGTTTAATTCGTTTTGGTTATTGTGTAAGGGATGTTAATCATAATCTATTTTATTTCGCTTCCGCACTTAGAATAAATTTATACATTTTCTTTTAATTTCCGGGGCCGTTACAGTTGGCATCACAGCCGCGTTCCTCGAACCCATCCCTTACACAATAATACTTAGAGGAATACTAAACTGAAATTTATTACTCAACCCTTCCTTGTGAAATGCAGGTGTAGAGAGATGAGGAGATGGAGACCCTCACTAAACCGAGCAGCCCGGGATGATTCATTTCGGGAAGATGTTGACAGAATATTTGAGATGCTCGAAGGGATCATTGCTGCTCAGCAAGGTCGAGAGGAGAGAAAGGAATTATCCGACCCTCCCCCACTACCACAGTTTGAGCCACGTTGCAGCGAGCGGATCCCGAGCTACCTTGGCAAGAGCTTGCTCCTCCACAATACCACCCGACACCACCGCCGCAGTATAATTCGGTGCCTCAGCCACAGTATAATCCGGTGCCCCCACTATATCAACAGGTGCCACCACAGGGCCCCCCAATCTATCCTCAGCCCGACCCAATCCCTCTTCTATAGGACCCAGCTCCTTCCCTGATTGACCCGGGCTATGTAGAGAGGTACAGGAGACTAAACCCTTCCACTTTTGCAGGGGAGTCCTCTTTCGAAGATGCCCAGTACTTGTTGGCGGAGACAGAGAAGACTTTCAAGACCTTAGGAGTGGTTCCTGAGCAGAGGGTTACTTTTGCTTCCTACATGCTGGTGGGGGAAGCAAATCATTGGTGGGAGCTCAAGCAGACCACCCTGCCTACGCCAGTCATTTGGGAGCAGTTCCTAGCAGCCTTTCATGCTGAGTACCTCCCCAAGCACATCCGACATTTAAAGGAGACGGAGTTTATTCAGCTGGTCCAGGAAAACATGACAGTATCAGAATATGCTCGTAAGTTCTTAGAGCTGGGCCGATACTCCCCTGAGACATTGATGGATAAGGGCAGAAAGGCAAGGAGGTTCCAGTGGGGCCTCCGCCCAGAGATCAAGCGGCACTTATTGGTACTAGAGCTCAAGACATATTCAGCCGTTCTGGCAAAGGCGCAGATCGTGGAGAGGAGTTTCAACACCTTTTTCCAGTCAGCAGGGAGTCACAGACCCTCAGCTCCACCTCACATACCAGCACCTACTGCGCCTGTCCAACAAAATAAGAGGCCCAGACAGGTGATCCAGGCTTCCCCCCAGGCTCTAGGGGCAGCATGTGGCAAGATATGTCAGCACTGCGACAGGAATCACGGGGACCGACTATGCTACCGCCTCAACAACACCTGTCGCATATGTGGTAGTGCCCAGCACTATGCGAGAGAGTGTTCAAGAACCATAACCAAGGAAGACCTCCTATTCAGGGCAGGGTTTACAACCTCATACAGCAGGATGCCGATGCCGACTTGGACGCAGTACAGGATATGTACACTATCTGTAACCATATTGCTCATGTTTTATTTGACACTGGTGCATCACATTCATTTGTTTCACATGTTTTTGCATCCAAAATTAATGTATTACTTGATAAACTTGATTCAATATTATTTGTATCTACTGCTGGGGGTGAAACACTATTAGGAGAAGTTGTCTACAGGGCTTGTGCCGTAGAGATAGCAAATAGAAAACTGAGTGTAGACCTAATAGGTTTAGACACGGGAGATTTTGATGTAATTTTAGGGATGGATTGGCTAGCGGCGTATCACGACACCATAGATTGTTTTAGCAAGAAGGTTGTATTTAATCCTCCTAATGAGGAGTCATTTACAAATTAATAAAATCAGTTAGTACTTATTCCTTGATGGCAAGTTGTTCTTAATTATTAAATACCTTAACCTTGCTATTTTCTCTAACTAGGCAAGTCCAAGAAAGAGAATTGTATTCAAGAGATTCTAGTAGTACGAGACTTCCCAGATGTGTTTCTAGTCGAACTACCCGGATTGCCAGTGGACAGGGAAGTCGAGTTCACTATAGACCTACAACCGGGCACCCAGCCCATTTCAGTTGCTCCTTACTGCATGAGCTGCATTGAGATGGAAGAGTTGAGGAAGCAGATCACTGAATTGCAAAACAGTGGCTTTATTAGACACAGTGTGTCCCCTTGGGGTGCCGGAGTTGTAACGGCCCTGGAAATTTAAATGAAATGTATGTATTAAAAATCTCAAATGCGGAAGCGTAATAAAATTTTTGATTAACATCATTTATACAATAACCAAAACGTACTCAAAACATGAAGGAACAAACTAACTAAAAGAGATACTCAAAATAAGAACTATAAATATAATTATGAAGTCTTTAGGCGTCCCCTTCGCCGTCTTCCTGCGGAACGGGCTCAGGAGCAACGTCTTCCTGATCTGAAATGGTTAAATAAGGAATGAGCTACACCAGCCCAGTAAAGACATCACACTATCTCATCGCCACAGAAGTAAAGGTGGGTAGAAAACAAGAATGACTAATGGAGCATAATTTATAAAAAACTCGTTTATTAACATAAAAACCTTTACTGTCCACTTACCTCGGTGTGATCCATGAAAACAACATATGAAAGTAATAACATTATCATCATCATGAAATCATATAGACTTTATAACATAACACTTACCATGCCTTTGCATTTCAATCATTAAACAACATATTTTCCTCTTTTACCAGCCTACTAGTAT
>NW_019014499.1:416918-432352 GCF_000150535.2 Carica papaya
CTTCGTGATAGTTACTAGATATACTTACAGACTTTAGGGCTAAAGGATTCCGATTTGAGTTCCAAACACCATCCAAATATTAACAGAAACCTGCACAACAACTAAACCTTTCGGGTCAGTGATGAACCCAAGAGTTTCATGCAATCATATTGCATGCCCATCTAGTTTCTACAACTATTCAAGATATTAAAACGATCATTCAATTTAACTTTTCTTTATTTTGTCTATTTGATTAATTACATAATTTTGTATATAATACTTTCTTATCATTTTATATTAATCTTGTTTTAATTAATTAATAATTTCTTTTTAATTTATTTTATCTATTAGTTATTCAACTCTAAAAGAAATCATTACAAATATTTTTTTCCTACTTTTTTAAATCAGTTTCTTATATCATCTATTCTATTCAAAACAAAATTTATTAATTTGTTTACATATTTATTAAATCAAAATGATTTCTAAAATTTATTCCTTTTAGTATTTTAAATGACCTTTACTTAAGTATTATAGATTAAGGCCAAATTAATATACTTATCAATTACTTATCCAATCAATATTAATTCTTATTAATTATTTATTCAATCAAATTCAATTCTCCTTAATTTTTTATTCAACTAAATTCAACTCCTAACTATCATCGTTTACCTAATTTTTAATTAAGTTTTAATTTATTTATTCCTCTCCCATTATATATATATACACATACATATGCTTATATATTTATATACACACGACATATACTCATTTATTATGTACATATTTATATATATATATATATCATATTATTATTATTATTTGTTTATTTTATAAGATACAATATGTAATTATGATTATAAAACTTATGACATTACTTATATATATATATAATCTCCCTCCATTACCATTTATTTTTATAACATATGTTTATATATTGTGTTAATCATACTTATCTTTATTAAAACCTATTTCTATATATATAAACTATTCCTACATAAATTATTATATTAAACACAAATACACCATACATACTTATATATATATATATATTTATAGTACATACACATTTTTTTAATCTAAATTTATTCATTTATTATATTCTTCTACTCTTATAACTTACACTATATTCTAAATTTTGTGACTATAATTATAAAGTTTATTATTGTTATATATATATATATATATATACCTTCATGCATTATTTTTTACATATATAAATACTTATTAAAACATAGGGATTATACATGCATACAAAATATTGTTTCAATCATATATACCCATACATGCATTAATTTATACATAATTATATGTGTATATATATATATTTACACATACACACATTGTAACTATAACGATCCCGGAAATTTGAAGGAAATGTATATAAAATTTCTAAGTGCAGATGCGAAATAAAATAGATTATGGTTTACATCACTTACACAATAATCAAAACGTATTAAACGTATGAAAGAATAAGCTAACTAAAGTAAATACTAGAAATGAATACTATAAAGAAAACTATAAAATCTTTAGGCATCTACTCGCCGTCTTCTTGCGGAACGGGCTCGAAAACCAAGTTCTCCTGATCTGAAATGGTTAAGTAAGAAATGAGTTGCACTAGTCCAGTAAAGATGTCACACTATCTCATTATCACAGAATTAAAGATTTGTAGAAAACAAAAATGACAAATGGAGCATAATTTATAACAAATTTATTTATCAATAATAAAACTCTTTACTTTCCACTTACCTCGGTGAGATTCATGAAAACAACTTATGAAAATAATAACACTATAATATCAGGAAATCATACGCACTCTGTAACATAACACATGTCAAACTTTTAATATTTCAATCATCAAGCAACAAATTTCCTCTTTTACCAGCTTACCAGTATCCATGGGGATCCATAGGGATCCCCGCTACACGTAAACCATTCACCTTAATAACTTAATTCCAGGGCCATCCCCATACCCTGTCTGGTATGCGCGCCCCAAAACCATAAATCTCAATATCCCGTCTGGTATGAGGGTGAAGCAGGCTGTCCCCATACCCTTTTCGGTATGAGCACTAAAACATTTAAAGTCTCCATACCCCATCTGGTATGAGAGACAACATTTTCGATAGGGTTCCCTATGGACCGGTCCGTCCACCACCTCTCAGGATATCTAGTAAGACTGTTGACTTATCCATTTATCAACTCACATACATTTTCTATTTTTTCTTAGTTTTCTGTTTCTCACATAATCATAAATATTTAAACCAGTAACGAGCGTCCAACAAGGCAGACATATTATCGGATTCACAAAATCAAACCACAATGAAGTAAACAGTGATTCATGCATTCAAAATCATAAAATAAATAGATCAGATACCATAATGCATTTAAAACTGTAAAATAACTAAAACAGTAACTGATCGAAAATATATCAGATTCGGACTCCATTAGCAACCTTAATTAATTATACATATCCATTAATTCATAAAGTACCGTTTTATGATTTATTAAGCTTTAATGTCGTGATAGAAAATAGAGTGAGAGATCCTTACTTGATTCGGAGTCTAAGACTAGTTTTTTTCACTGCGCCTACGGGCTGTCCCTAGATTCCCTGAATTTTTCTCCAGAAACTGAAATACACTTTTAGTACCTACACGTGTCCCCAAATAACTCAAAATCAGACCAGAGCCTAGTCGGCCAATTTCAGAATTTTGGCATGGCAGCTCTCCCGTGCTCCGACGTCGCGGCAGTGATCCGCGTCGGGTTGGTCGTTTTCTGGCTGTTTTCTACCAAATTCGTCCAAACTTGCATTGGTTTCTGTGATAAAACACACGTAGGGCCCTCGGTGGGCCAAAAAATACAGAAAACTGAGACTGACCGGCTGCGGAGCTCTCGGGTGCAGCGGCTCCTTCGGCTCGAGTCGCGGTTTAGTGTTTTGCTCCTATCAACCTGTAGAGGAAAGGACGATGGTCACAGTGGTGAAAAAATTATATCGAATGGGAATCGGGAAGGGCCTCATCGGAGGCAAAAATCGAAGAAACCCGAGGCGGTGGCGCTGGGCTTCGGCGACATTTTTCGACCAATTGGCCGGTGGTTTAGCTTCGATTTGGCCACAGGTGGGTTAAGAATCGAAGTCCGAGCCAAAGAAAAAAATTTTACCTCGTTTGGTGGCTGGAAAGTGCTTCAGTGCAGCGGTGGGTGGCGGCGGTGGGTTCCTCCGGTGGCTGAGCTGTCTTTTTCGGCGAGGGCTCTGGCGGCTAGGGTTTGGGTTTGGGTGTGGATGAAATTATTTATAACCTTCTGCTTTTAATCTGAGCCGTCTATCGCGATTTAATCTGAACCGTCCGATCGCGATTAAATTAAAAATGAATCTAGGCCGTCCATCGCAATGCGATCTAGGCCGTCCGTGCGTGATTCAATCTGGGTCGTCCGCACGTGTGCAATCTGGGCTGTCCGCACGTGCTTTTGATCTGGGTCGTCCGTGCGCGCAGTAACAGATCTCAACCGTCCGATCGCGTGCACGCGGATCGCCCATGTAGCCCTGTTCCGTGTGGCCTCCCGCGTCAGCATTTCTGCCACGCGGCGTGTCCTGGTTGGCCGGGGCTGCTGACGCGTAGCAATTTTTTTAAATTGCGTTTTAATCCCCAATTTTTGATTTTCTTTTCAAAAATACCCCTAAAATCCGAATTTTCACCCCTCTTTCCCAAAATTATTTTCAATTAAATCCTAAAAATAATTTTACCCATTTTTATGATTATTATTATTTTTATTTCCATTTAATTAAATTAAACTAAATTAAAACTATATATTATTAAATAAATAATTATTTAATTCATATAAATTTACAAAAAAAAAAATTAAATTAAAACAAATTAATATTCATAAAAAAATAATAATAAATTTTTGGGGTGTTACAGTAACGGTCCCGGAAATTCAAAAAAAAATACATATAATAATCTGAGTGCGGAAGCGAAATAAAAGATTAAAGTTAACATCCCTTACATAATAACTTAAAAGTACTAAACAATATCACAGAATAAGTTCTCTAAAGAAAATACGAGAAATAAAAAAATTAAAAGAAACTCGAAAGTATCTAGTATCTACTCGTTGTTTTCTTGTGGATCGGGCTCGAGAACCAGGTCCTCATGATCTGAAATGGTTAAATAAGAAATGAGCTACACTAGCCCAATAAGGACATCACATTATATCACCGTCACATAAGCAAATGTTGGTAGAAAACCAAAAACAACCAATGGAGCACAAATTTTAAACAAATTCATTTATCAATAATCAAATCATTTACCGTCCACTTACTGCAGTAAGATTTATAAAAACAACCTATGGAAACAATAACATTATAAATATCATGAATTGATATATAATCTGTAACATAGCACATATCATACTTTTATATTCAAATCATCAAACAACAATTGCCCTTTTTTTTTATATCAACCTTCTAGTATCCATGGGGATCCATAGGGGTCCTTACTACAAGTGAACTATTCCCTTTAAATAATTTTAATTCCATAGCGATTCCCATACCCTGTCCGGTGTGAGTGCCAAAATAATAAACCTCAATACCCCGTCTGGTATGAGGGTGAAGTGGGCCATCCTCATACCCCGTCTGGTATGAGCGCCAAATGACCAAGTTTCCATACCCCGTCCGGTATGAGACAACGTTCACGGTAGGGTTCCCTATGAATCTGGTCCATCCACCATCTCCTAAGATATCTAGTGAGGCTGTCATCTTATCCATTTATCAAATCACATTCCATTCCTATTTCTCCTTAGTCTTCGTTACCAACTCAAACATAAATATATAAACAAGTAACTTGATTTGACGCTGAAAACTAGATTATCACTGCGCCTACGGGCGGATCCTGGGTTCCCTGAATTTTTTTCTTGGGAATTGAAACGCGCTTATGGTATCTACACATATCCCAAATAACCTAAAAATAAGACCCAGGGTCTACTCGGTCAATTTTAGAATCCCGCTGTGCTCTAGCAGCGATCCACATCAGGTTGGCTGTTTTTGGCTCTTTCTAGCCGAATTCAGCCAAACTTGCATCGGTTCCTGTGAGAAAACACACTTAGGGCCTTCGGTGGGCCGAAAAAATGTGAAAAACTGAAACTCACTGGCGGTGGGACTCTCCAGTGCGGCGGCTCCTTCGGCTTACGTCGTGATTGGGTATTTTGCTCCGGTCAACCTGTAGAGGAAGAAACGGTGATCACAACGGTGGTAAAATTACATTGAACGGGAATCGGGAAGGGTCTCATCGGAGGTAAAAATCGAGACACCCTACGACAGCGTCGCTGAGCTTCAACGACATTTTCCGACCAATTGGCCAGTGCTTTCGCTCCAATTTGACCATAGGTGGGTTTAGAATCAAATTCTGAGCAAAAGGTAGAATTTTTACCTCGTTTGGCGGCCGAAAATTGCTCCGGTACGGCGGCAGGTGGCGGCGGTTGGCTCCCCAGCGGCTGGGCTGTCTTCTCCGGCGAGGGGCTCTGGCGGCTAGGGTTAAGATTTGGATTTGGGCAGTTGAGGTTATTTATACACATCCGCTTTTGATCTGAGTCGTCCATCGCTTTTAATCTGGACCGTCCGATCGCGATTAAATAGGGAATGAATTTGGGCCGCTCATCGCGATTCAATCTGAGCCGTCCGTGCGCGATTCAATCTGGGCCGTCTGTGCGCACGGGAACGGATCTCATCCATTCGATCGCACGCATGCGGATCGCCTACATGGCTCCCTCCCGTGTGGTCTCCCGCGTCAACATTTCTGCCACCTGGCGCATCCTGGTTTGTCGGGGCTGCTGACCGGGCAGCTGACGTGACACAACATTTCTAAATTACGTTTTGACCCAAATTTCTGATTTTTCTTTCAAAAATACTCATAGAACCCAAATTTTCACCCATTTTTTCAAAATTATTTTCAATTAAATCCCTAAATAATTTTTACCCATTATTATTATTATTATTATTTTCATTAAATTAAATTAAATTCTATTAATACTTAATTATATTTATATAGAATAAATTAAATTAAAATAATAATAATAAAATAAAAAAGAAATAGTTGGGTGTTACACACATGAAAAATATACATAAGCAATGTATATATATATATTTACATATATAGTTTTTGTTTCCTTCCTACATTTATATCAAATTCATTCAAATAAATATATTTTTACATATTCATTATAATTTATATATGTATATCTCATATGCATAATATGCATTCCTATACATACACTATATATATATATATATACATATAAATATATATAACTTAATTTTTATCACCCTCTCATTATACCAAGCTACTCTCACCATCTCTCTATTTAAGTTCAAATTTTTCATTTAAAATCAAAAAAACTTAAAATGTATTTATTTTAAACATCATGCAAAACTATTTAGAAAGAGAATAATGAAAGAAAAAAAAAAGAACTCACATTTGGATAATTTGAAAGAAGAACCTACGTGAGAGGGGCGGTCACACAGTAGTTACGCTTCCCGCGGTGTCCCAGCTCAACCTTCTTCTTCCCTCCGCCACGCCGATTGTGCCAATGCTTCTTCACTCTCTTCTTCCCGTCACTTCTCTCCCTCTCCTCCTCATTCTTCTTTTCTTATCTTTTTTTTTTTATTTGGTAGATTGAAAGAGAGGAAAAAATGTTTTGTTTGGTATTTATATGATGGGAGAAGGGATAAGGATGATGAGGTGACAACCCAGGAGAGGGACGAAATCTTCCCATCCATGCGAATGGTGGCCACCGCTATACCATTTCCAAATCTTTCCATGTTTCAATCTCACATGCACCCACTCTTATTTGATTGATCATTTTCATTATTGTGAATTTTTAATTTTAATTTATTTTTTTCTTTCTCTTTTTTTGTTCTTATATTCATTTTACAATATTTAAGTTAATTAATTTACCAAATTTAATATTTTCTAATCAATTTTTAAGTTAATTAATTTTCTAACTTTCTTTCTAATTTAATTTTATTATTTTATTGATTTCAATATTTCCTAATTATTTTTTAAAATTTAATTTATTTTACTAATTACAAATTTTAATGTATATTTTAAATACTTTCTAAATTTATTTTAATTTTTTAAATAATTTTTTAATTTCCAGATAAATTATTTTAAATTTTAATTTATTTTACATATTTTTTTAATTTCCTCCTGAATTTCACAAATAAAATTCAGAGTCCAATTTCTGAGCTGTTAATCACAGAATGTTGTTTTCATTAACAAATATAATAGACTTGCTCAGATTTAATTAAATTTAGTAATTATATTTTTATTAACATAATAATGAATTAAATTATTGATTATATTAAATCAACTATTATACATCAGTTACCGTAAATCTATAATACACCCACATGCAACATCAATTCAATAAGCCTTTAACCTGTTCATATATATATATATATGACTCTAATAAATGATGTAGAGTTTTGAATAAGTGTAAGGCTTTAATCTAAATCTATTGGTTGCTTTGGTTAATGTATATACGGGACATTAAATAAATAATTTATTATAATATTCTTAAAAATATATAAAACATTCAGCTTATTGGTACTTAACGATCACTTTTTTGAAAAAAAAAAAAAAAGAAAAGTAACTAAAGAAGTAGTAAATAAATGGTCTGCATACTCCACTAAGGTACGATGTGCAGTGGAGTATATGATGCATTAAACTAAAATAAATTTAATTATATCGAAAATTCAATTTAACATCTAGATTTCAAGGTGCTATTTAAGAAAAATAAATAAATTTAATGGGTGATAGTAGTCCGACACTAAGAGTATGTATGTGTCTATTGTGGATTAACGTGTACAATATGATCGATAGACATTATAAATAATTAGTTATATACATCACAAATTAGTTATAATAATTAATCCATTATTTCAACTTTTTAATGCAAAATAGCCAAAACTTCTCCACTATGTCTTTTCATGGTGCTGATTGAGGTGTCATTATATATATATATATATATAAGTATATCTATTGGCTAGTACATATTTTTTTAATTATTTTTGCTAGTACATGTTTAAAGTGCTACATTATATATATATATATATATATATATACACGTGTGTGTGTGTGTGTGTGTTGTACATATGTTATGTTCTTATCCGTGTATCCTGTCCAGAGTCCACAAAAAAACCCAACAGGTTTGCAGCCGGATTCATGGAATTTTTGGGTTACTACTGAATATAATTCTAATTATTTTTTTAATTTTGAATTTTTTATTGATTGTCGTGCAATCGGCATCAAATAATAACTGCTGCAAACAAAATATATATATATATATAGAGAGAGAGAGAGAGAGAGTGGCTAGTGATGTAAAAAAAACTTATATATTTATTTTATAAATTACAGTATCCCTGCCTATTTAATGAATAATTTTTTAAAGATTTAAAATATAAAATAAAAAATTTATAAATTTAATTAGTTTATTGTAAACTTTGAGTAAAAAATTATTACGTAACAGGAAATACCATACAACCATCAAATATTTTAGTAATAGTACTGCTCCAACCAAAGCACTTTCACCTTTTCTTTTTGGTGTCAAATCAATTTGACTTGGCTTTAAATATATATATATATATACATGAAAAATATGGTCATGACAAAATTACAAAAAAGAAAAGAAAAGCAAAGAAAATTTTGAATTGAAAGACGCGATACAAAAATACAAAAATATATGTGTGTGTGTATATATATATATATATAAATAAATTTAGACCCAAGCCCAATTAACTGATGTTGCAAGTCTATTTTATTTTATGTTTCTTTTCTTTAAACGCATCTATAAACATAGCCCAACCCTGAATTCATTAATGAGATAGACCCACCCAAGTTATAATATTTTCTAGCCTATATACACATGTAAAAATTCATGTAATCTGGAACTTGGAAGTCATATTTGTTTTTCTTCTTCATGTTGAATTTAGACGATGGTGAGAAATTGGTGGATTGACATCAAGAAAAGTCTAAGTCATGAGTTTCAATTTAATCATTATCATTATTTGTCCTTCCATCCTACTTTGAAAAATAATTCATTCATCAATTTTGTTAAAAGTGAATTCATTATCCTGTGGATGTATGATTGCTGTTTTGTTGAAATGGGCTTTTTATGGAGTTATGATATAAGCAAATTTGTTTCACAAGAGATTGTTTGATTATTAACGCCACAAAAATTGGCACGTGGGGTAGGTCTCATATCTTTCTCTTTTCTAGAATTCACAATTTTAGGTACTCTTTTTTAACATTATGTGGATGATATTTTACTCTCATTATGGTTTTGAATGAGCTGTTTGATATGAAGAGAGTCGATTTCAACAATAAGTTTTTTTATCTCTTTTCTCCAAATAAGTTTAAGGCCTTCAAGAAACCCATGAACTTTAGTTAAAATAAGACTACTAATACAGAGATTGCATATAAGGGCAACAACCAAATTATAGTGGCTATTCCTAATGAGACCATTGAATGCTATATTTCTGGAGTCACCCAACACGATAACATTGATATTGAGCTTTAACAAATTTGAGGGATGGGCTCTAGCCAACTCAAGGAAACTAAAAAGGGTTCTCCATACCAATATGAGCTTGTAGATTATTGTGGCCCATTTGGGACCCGAGATTTAAATGAAGAATTTGATTGCAATAGGTGTCTTGTTGTGATCTCTATTATCGAAAATGACCTTGTTCATCTTCTTCTAAAGAATCCAAGCTACAATAGAGGAAATAACTTTCCAATTGGTAGTTTCGTGATTGCTAACATTGTCTTTAAGTTCCATTTGATCAACTTGTCAAAAAGAATAGAGAAAGAAGTATTAAAAAATTTTAAATTAACTAAATCTCTCCATACTTGTTTTGCCATGAAGCAAACATAGGCAACATGCAAAGAATACTCTCTATCAATATGGTTGTGGGAGTACAGGTCTTCATTAATCATATTACAACGCTTTCTTTCAATGTTCATAAGGATGTGAATCAAGCCAAGTAGTAACATGAATTGTTAAATCCTTTTAGGGACTAGGAGGGACCACATAACTTTCCCATTAGCTTTAAGATGAGTCATTTGAAAGGAGGGTAAAAGGTTATATGCTGATTTAACAAAAAAATCTACCATCGTTAGAGTGGGTCTTAGTTAGTTTTCTTGGCCCCAAGAAGCATATCTTAACCTTGTTCTAAGTGATCTTCAAACAAATCATACTAGGAAGGAAGTCCACAAATTCCCTTACCTCTAGATTCTATCCTAATTCACGTACGAGTTCCTAGTTATTTTCAAGTTGTCATCAAGAATGGAGCAAAGAAGGTGGAATATGAAAGGCTTATTATTAACTCAAATATTTCTCTAAAAGTTTATTTTTTTTTTCAATTGCCAATCTTTTATTTAATGTCCTCATTAAGTTTAACATGCTTAAGCATATGCCTCTAAGTAATTGAACTTTGAACTTCAAGGCTAAATTGATATCCCCACACCCGAATTGGAAAGATATTTATCTCTAATTCCTTGATTCTATAAGCTATTGTGTTCTATGAGGAAACTCCACCCAAGCTTCATAAATAGAGTGGTGTTCTATATGTTCATATCATGAATACCAAGGCCAGCCCCTTTTTAGGTTAACTTTTTAAGGATCACTTGTCAAGGTAAATCTTTTTGCCTATTTTTCTTATACCCCAAATAAAGTTTTTAGGTAACTGAAGGAGGAAGAAGGGTAATTTGCATTAAATATGTGGGAATAGATTTTAAGATAGATTTAGCCAAAGTCGTATACCTTGTCATAGATAAATAAGATTTTTTCCAGTTTACAAACCTCTTTTAATCTCGATTCGTAATACATGATATGTGCTATGATTAGTCTTGGAGTGGATTAGGGGCACACCAATGTATCTATCAAGTCCAACATAGTTGGGATAGAGTTAACACATGTAACTAGTAGGTTATACTAACATTGCTATAAAAGAAAATCTTAGACTTGGAAAGGTTAATTTTTTTACCAAAACTATCATAAAAAGAATCAAAATAATCACTAAAATCATTCTCATTTGACTTAAGGTTACTTCTGCAAGTAAGATAAAGTCATTCTCAAAAAAGAAATGGGATAATCTTTGCCCTCTTAGGCCCAATTTAATTGGTTTTCCCTTAAAGACCTTCTAAGAAATCTATGACATAAATCTCTCAATGTACATGAGAAAAATGTAAAAGAAAATATGGTCATCCTTGTTGTAATACCTGCACCCAAAAAGCGGCTCGGAATAATTTTTTTTTATGAAATTATTTTATTAAAATAACTAATTAATTAATTTTAGTTTTATTTTATTTAATTTTTGAGAAAAAATGAATTGGGGATGAGATTGAAAATAATTTTAGGGAAAATAGGTGAAATTTTGAGTTTGGGAGTATTTTTGAACGAAAAATTAGAAACAGGAGGTTAAAGTGCAAAAAGAGAAAATTCGACCACGCGGGACGGCCCGGTCAGCAGCCCCAATGAACTGGAGCACACCGCGTGTCAAAACACACTGACATCAGCGCCATGTGGGAGGCCACGCGCGTGATATGCTTGCCCAATGATAAGATGGCCCAGGTTCGATCCTGCGCTCGCAAATGGTCCAAATTCGTTCCCTTCTTAGGTGTAATCGGACGAATGAGATCAATCACGATGAATGATCCATATTTGTTTCTTTCTTAGGCTCGATTGGACGAACAAGATCAATCACGATGAACGGTCCAGATCGAAGCAGGATAGATATAAATACCTCACATCGCAAGGGAACCCAAACCCTAGTCGTCAGCCCTCACTGGAGAAGAAGAATCAAACACCGGAGAAGAAGGCCGACTGCCGACTGCCGACGGCTGTCACACCAGAGCCACTGTCGACTGCCAAAAAAAGTAAAATTTTTCCTTACCCACTCGGAATTCGATTCTGAACATCCCTATGGCCATATTGGAGCAAGAGGGATGGTGGAAGAGTAGAAAACCACGTGCAAAGTCCAGCAGAGTCGCCGTGGCCAAAACTAAAAAGTCTCTTTGATGAGCCCCTTCTTGCTTCCCGTTTCACGTGATTTTTTTTATCATTGTATTCACCGTCCTTTTCTATGCAGATTAGCTGAAGAAAAAACTCCAGCCGTGAAGGAGAACCGGTAGAGTTGCCGTACCTAGAGACCCCCAACCGGTAGGTTCAATTTTTTTATGATTTTTCAGCTAACCAAGGCCCCCTAATGTGTTTTTCATCAGTGATACGTGTAAAACTGGCCCAAAATTGGCAAAATCAGCCAAAATCAACCAGGCCAAGGCGAACTGCCACTGTTGGAGCACGACAACAGCACTGTGCCGGAACTCCAAAATGGCCGAAAAAAGTTTTGGACACCGATTTTAAATTTTTGGGATACTTTTAGATACGTGACAAGTGTTTTGGATTCCGTAGAAAAAATTCAGAAAACCTAGTACCCGTTAGGAGTCGTGATAGACAACACAACATCTCGAAATATCGATCCGGGTAAGGATCTCTCACTCTATTCTCCGTTATGATAAATTGAGGCTTAACAATATATAATTTTGTATTTTTATAAAAATTTAGAAAACTCTAAAAATAATTATAGGTTACTAGTGGAGCCGAAACTAGTTAGTTCACAATTATCTTGATTTTCTGTTTATTTTCTTGACTATCATACTTGCTTGTTATCATATTGTGCATGTTCTCAATTTATAGTTTTTATGGTCTTATCGATTTATCTGGTTTATTCAGTTATCTAGTTTATTTGGTTATCTGGTTACTTAATCTCTTATTATGATAAGCTATATTGTTTGCATAAATGTCGTCGAATTGATATGTAAATATAATATGAGATATTTGTATGCATTTATTAGTTATTTTGTTGATGAAAATCCTTATGTGAAAGACTTACTGGGTACCTAGGGAAAGGGTGGACGGGTCCAGTACATAGGAAACCCTATCGTGAATGTTATGTCAATCAAACGGGGCTGGAAAATTCCTTACAAGAAAGATTCAGGAGATATAGTTCACCTCATATCGGATGGAGTATTGAGGCGATGGAATATTTGGCGCTCATTACCGGACGGGGTATGGAGATGACTGATTAATTATTAAAATTAGAACCCTCATACCGAACGGAGTATCGATGCGATAGAATATTTAGCACCCATTATCAGACGGGGTATGAGGACGGCCGATTAACTATTAAAATTAGATATTGGGTTTACGGGTAGGGAGATATCTCTATAGACCCCAAGGGTACCAATAAGCAAGTAAAGAATAAAAATTATCGTCTCTTGTTCTTTTGTGAATAAAAATGAATAGTAGTATGGATATGGGTCTTCATAAGTTATTTTTTGAAAAACTAATAACGGTAAATATCAAACAAACATCTTTAAGTTAAATGTATTTAATCAAAGCAAGGGTTCCATTAGTTGTTTTTATGATTTTTACCAATATTCAGTTTTTTGTATTTATGATTAGTGTGAGATTTTTACTGAGCTAATGTAGCTCACCCTTTCATTAACTATTTCAGATCAAGAAGACCAAGATTCAGATTCCGATCAGCAAGAGGGTTGTGAATAGTTCACCACCTAAACTCCCTTTAAGTGCTAGTAAAAGTTGTCATAAGATGCTTATTTATTCGCATTTTCTTTAATTACTGTTTATCTTTTAGAAGGGATATTCTCGTAATCCTATTGGGCAATTCAATTTATTATGTAAGGAATGTAAACTCTAACATTATTATTCACGTCCGCATTTAAATTATAAATTCATTTCCTTTAAGGTTCCGGGCCATTATACTTGTTGTAAATAAATACACCTCACGATGCAATCTAATCAATTATTAACAAATCCGACCATTTTGTGGGTGTCTTTAATAAAATCCTGACTAAGTATATCATAAACTTTTTTTATATCAATATCAATAGGCATATATCATTTTTTTTCCTTTTTACTTCTCATAATTTGAGTAGTTTTTTGCACAATAATAATATTGTCAACAATTTGGCATCTATGTATAAAGCTAAATTGATTTATCTCAATAAACTGATCTATCCCTAGTTTTATCATAAGTGATTTATGGAAAACCATAAATTTAAGAGAAAACGTGTAACTAATAACAATTAATTTGAAAGGAAAAGTGTAGAACCTACAAATTCAAAAGTTTAATTACACACCTCTCTTAATACTATATCTAAGCTTTTACTATATAAATCTCTTTTCACAATTGCCAATAAAATCATTTAATATAAAATGAAGATTTGATCTAACATAAAGCAATTTTAACCATATTACATTAATTTTCATCAAGATTGCATCAGTATTTGAAGAGAAAATAGCTCCTTAATATATAAAGAGAACGGGGTACAACATATATCAGTCGAATATGACAATATATGGTGCTCCACATGATTTCCTAATGAAAGATCCATAATACAGTCCATAACTTCACATAACCTTGCAACAATCAAGTTGAACATACCTTGTACGCCTACTCGATAAAGGCAACTTTTACAAAGAAGAAAAAAAGAAAAACAAATATTTAGCAACACATTTCACCAGTTAACTAAAGGTTGCTCCTAACATTTTCTTGGAGAGAATATTAGCAATAGCTATAAAGCTAACTCAAACTCATTAATTTATTCAATAAGTTTTTGTAACAAAAATAACAATTAGAATGGAACAATATATTGATTACTCAAGCGTTTTCCACCAATATTTATAGTCATGTAAGCAACCCTTACCCTCTTAGTCAATATTCAATTTTCATAGATAACCACTCAAAACCTAATAAATCAATAGAGTATAATATACATATATGTATATTACCTCATTTCTTAATATTTTTAATTTCATAACTAACCACAATTGACATATAAAGCAACAATATAATCACTTTTGACAAAAAATGAATTGATGTCTTCATTTAGATTATTGACAATCAACTTCTTTTGTGGAAGATAGTTCAATTTCATTTGATTTATAAACTCTTCAACTTATTGAACGGAAAATAAAACACCAAGCAATTCAAGACTAGTCCCTTAAAAATCATTTATATTTAAGGTGTAATGCTCTAATTAATTTTAATTGTAGTTAAAATTAATTAATAAATATAATTTTCTAATTTTTTTAATTTCTATTTAAAGTAAAAATGGAAAAAATTAAATAGAGATGAAATTGAAAATAATTTTGAAAAAAATGGGTAAAAATTTATATTCTATGGATGTTTTTGAAAGAAAAATCAGAAATTAGGGGTCAAAACATAATTTAGAAAAATTATACTACGTAGAACACCCAGTCAGCAGCTCCGACAAACCGGAGCACGCCGCGTGGCAAGCCATGCTAACGCGGTGCCACGCGGGAGGCCACACTGGCGATCTGCGTACCCGCGATCAGATGGTCTAGATTCGTTCTCGTGTGCACGGACG
>NW_019014500.1:0-56901 GCF_000150535.2 Carica papaya
CAAGCAGCACCTGGCGCATAGAAACCAAAATGTTAGTGGTAACCCAAGGAAAACTATTGGAAAAGGAAAGCACAACAAAACTAGGAAAAAGTCCACCAAATCATTAAAAAGAAACAAAAAACAAAACAAAAACAAAACAGAAAAACAAAGGAAAATACATATAAAATCTGATTTAATAGCATTAGAAATTCCTTAGAATTGGAAATTTTTCTAAGATATAGTTATTGTTTTTATTATTATCATTATTATTATTATTATTATTATTATTACTGTTATTATTAAGAAGCAGATAAGCTATAGATAATAGGAGCATATAGATAATAAGAAACAAAGATTTATAAACGAAAGAGCTAATGGGTGAACTAAAACTGGTACTAGAATAAGTTATGTGAGCAATCAGCATAGCAATATTAAAAACTTAAGAAAGAAGAAGCAAACTGATGCACACACGGAAGAACAAGTTTTAATACTCTTCAGGTTCAAACTTAATTTTATGAGAAATGATTTTATTTGGTTCGAAAACTTACTTATCCTCTTATATATTTCATAAAATCAAAATTACCGGTGACGTGAGATCAGAAATGCATCAAAATTCGCCTCAGAGATTCAAGAAACACCCAACAAAAAGGTTCAACACCGTGGCAAATCGACATGTATGTGCATAACGAAATTAAGATAGAATTTTTCCGATATGATTCTAAACCAGATTACCAGCATGAAAATGACAAAACGAAACCAAGCCACAAAAGAATTAACCCACAAAACATCAGAATTTCCACCAATATCAACTGTTCACAATGGTCATAAATAAAAAGAAACAGATATGCTTGCCAAACCCAACAACAATTCTCCAAAATTAAGATAAACCCAGATCATGATTTGCATAGAAAGAAACCTTAAACTACTGATCAAACCCAGAAATTTCCAGAAATAACGCACACTGGCAGCAAAATTTAGCATAAAAAGAAAACAGTTGAAACACAATTAAAACAAATAGCGATGTGGAAAAGAGCTTAGAAGAAAAGGGGATTGAAAAGGAACCGACTAGTTTGGCATTGATGTTCTTGTTTCCAGTGCTGGCCATGACTAGTACTGCGAGTGTGAGTTGCAATTGAGAATCCGAGTGCAGAAATTGAAGGAGAAAGCGTATGCTGATTGTTGACGAAACACGTGCTGACCAGGAAGAAGGGAGGTTGGGAGGAGGCAGGCAAAGGATGAAGAAGGCGAAGGAAAGGATCCTCGACCAACCTGTTTTCCAAGGAAAGACGAAAGCGATGGGTAATTTCCTTAGAAAACTACTTGTATTCTGTCTACTATTCATAAATAAATAATTAAAATATATAAAAAAAAAACTCGTTTTTCATTTTTGTAGACAGAAAATAAAGTTGTAATATTTAATTTTTCTATATACTGTAGATGGTACACGTGTCAGAACGGCAGCCTTCTTCACAATTTCGACGTCACCTATCCATGATTTGATTTAAAAACTAGCATGAAAATTAAAAATTACTCCAATTGAATATTTATTTCACTGTTTATGTTACGATGGAAATCCTAATTTTGGCCACCTTTCCTCCCACGGAGTTGGTGGGTATATTTATAATTCTTCATTTAAAAATGAAAATTTGGTCCCATAACAAAAATATCTTTGTTCTCCTAAATATTCTAAGGACTGTGTGATATATAGTGATTAATATTTAGTTGGGAGAAGGACACCTATTAAATTTTATAATGTTGATCTTACTAAAAATAATTTTTCTAACTTTGTTAGTGTAAGAAAGATTTGAATATTTATGAAATATATGATTCAATTCTATCTTGAAGTGAGGAAGAAAGATGAATATGTCTGAATTAATAATAGTTGAAGATAAAGTATATTATTTCTATCTCAATGAGAATGTCTATTGGGATCTATTGGCTCATAAATATATAGGAGCAAGAATGAAAGAGTACCCCCCATTGATATTGAATTTTGATGGGGCAAGTTTTTTTCTATGTTATGTTAATAATAAAATTCAAGTTAAAAAGTTAGTTACATTTTCTGTAAGAATAAAAAATGAATTACTACCTAGTGTGCATTATAAGATGAGATGAGATCAATAGTCAAGATCATATGTGAACTTTATTGATTCTTTGATATAGCATAAATATATATAAATAAATATATTTTTAAGATTAATCACAAAAAACAAGACGATTAATAAATATAAACATGACTGATGACAAAAGGCTACACGAAAAATATGTAGTATTTGAAGAGATCTCTTTCTTTATTCTAGTTATTATTGCTTTAAAAGATTTTGAGCATTTTCAAATAAATACAAAAAAAAAAAAAAAAAACATATTTCTTAATAAGGAATTGGAAAAAAAATTCATAAGAATCAAATAGAGAGTTTGAGATCAGAGGACAACAATACAAATGTTCTATACTAAATATTTTATTAACTACTTCAATAAATTGTTTAAGTAGTATTATTTGTGATTTTACCACAGTTTACTTCATTTAGTCTTTACATATTAAAAAGATGGTTATTACATGTATATTAAATTATCTAATTAGAATATTTTTATTTCATTACTTTATGTTTTATGACATTTCACTAATTAAAAATAATTTGGATTGCATTCTTTCAACTAAGACATAGTGAAGCATATTATATGCTTAGCACTTGGAGTAAATATTGTTAAAAATCACAAGAAAATAGTTATATGTTTATCTCAACAAACTTATATTTATAACATTTTAAAGAGATCTTATACAAATAACTTCAAACTCGTTGACGCTTTAATGGTTAAGAGTTGTAACTTGAGCATAGGTCAACTCTTAAGGATCGAAGAAAAAGAGAATTGAATGTCCAAAGTTCTAATATGTAACAATATCGTAACTTAATTTATGAAATCTTTTGAAATACGCACTTTAACATTTTGTATATAGTCGAATGGTCAATCACCATTAATGTTTGGTATTTTTTTGTTTTAAAAGAGAATTAAAAGGACACCCTAATATCTTTATAAGACTACTAATATATTTTATATTACTATAAAGACGACTTAAAATTCAAAGATTATAATAATAATAATTGATATCATGTTTAAAGGCATAATGGCACAAATAGTGTTTGTATTTACATATATCTCTACCATATTGATAATATAATATTTATTCATTCGATAAAATTTGTTGTTGTACGGACATCTTTTTCTTATTAATATCTATGATATCATTTTTATTCATTTCATAAATTTTGAGTCAAATCATATTGATTATGTGTATTCAATGATTTGAGTACAACTCATTTTTTAAGTGATTAAAGAGTGTTTTAGTAAATATGCAATTTTAGTAGAGTATAAATTAATTTTATGTAATGTACAATATTAATAGTGCACTCTTTGTTCTCAAACACTTTTTATATGATATGTACATGAAGATAAATATAAGACGAACTAAAAGATTTTTTATTTATGTATTAATTAATAGTAGTTTAATAAATTCTTTAACTTTTTAGATTTTCAATACGTATATATTAGATGCACGGTGATGTATCGTTTTAAATGGATACAAGTCAATACGGATTGAAAATTTTAATCTCAATATTCTGATACCGATAACCGAATTACGTCGAGTTTAATCTAAAAAATCGAGTTTAGAGTATCCCTCGGTAACATAGAAATGAAAAGGGGAAAATGGGCATTTTAGATTCCCGGCCTACCCATCATATCATCATGCACCTCGTCTAGGAATATTAAAGAGAAAGGAAAAAAAAAAAGGCAACTTTAGTACACTCTTTGCTTTTTAGAGAATTTTACAGCCAAGCCTACCGATTTGCCCAATTATGGCCCCTCCTCCGCCTCTTTGTGAATTCTCATTATTAAAAATGAAGACAATTTATTTATTTATTATTTTAATTTTACGGCTTCTCTTGAGAATCCCGCGCAGGAGACGATGGTGTTGTCACCAGTAATAACAACAAAATGGCATTTTGGTAAATATAAGACTGTGGCAGAGATCCATTGACCGGTCGCCTTTGACCAGTTTCAGACAAGTACTGCTCACTGCAACCCTGCTCCTGCCTCTCTTTCTCTCTTATCACATTTCTAACACTCCCCTACCCCCTCCCTCACTTCTCCTTCCCCCGCGTCTCCCCCACGCTCCACCCGTAATAATACTCGTATACATGCATGTCGTCATCAACTGGTTATTACTCGGGAGACGGGGGTTAATCATATATAATTAACATGCATGCAAGAAGTTATAGTAAGGGAGATGGGAGTTATAGTATTATTGAATCTTATTATATGGGCAACAAATTAAATGGGGATTAATGATGAAAAATAAAGATAGCTGTTTATATATTACTCTTGTAATGAGATGCTTACATTAATATATATCTGCAAAATTATAGATATTAATTTAATATGGTGGGTGATGGATGGATGGATCATTTGGGAGGAGAGTGATTCTTGTGAGAAGCCAAAGCCATGATAGAATTAGCAAGCTTGTTAATGGCATCAACCAGACCATTAATACCTTGTCTGTTAATCTCAGTGTTAGATTCTTCAATCTTGAGTCTTCTTTCATGCAAACTTACAACTTCTCTGTGTCTTCTCTCTTCTCTCTCTTCACAAGCTTCAAGTGCTTCTGCTATAATGCTTGCACTTTTCCTTATGGCATTCCCCACTTCTTCACCACTACTGCTTCCTCCCCCATTGTAATCTCTTCTTGATCTTCTTCTTCTCTTTGCTCCTGATGTCTCTGAATCCTCACTTGTATCACAATCTGAATATTAATTGAACCAAATATTATCAACATTGTAATTACCAACAGTCACCTTATGAAATATCACCAGACCCAGAAGGCAAGAGATAAGAAATTTCAAAAAGACACTAATTAATTTACTAAAGAGTTGCCGCTGTTATTTTCTATAAAAGAAAATGTTTGCAGTGCATTCTGCCATATTGCAGAAGCTAGCGAGAGAAAAAGGCAAACCCATTTCCCATTGGGATACTACTATACTAGAATGCTTACTTAATTATTTGCTGTTCCTTAAATGTTCAATGCATGAAGAAGAGTATTAACTGACCAGCAATTTAGAAACTAATTAAAAATTTTTTTCCCTAAATAATCGGAATATGATAAATCTTTTCTAGTTTGTTTGTTGAGATATTACTGAAAAATACATTAACGTTAGAAAATCATGGGAATATGGAGATCATAACATATATCAATAAGAGAAGAAGAAGAAGAAGAAGAATAAGAAGAAGAAGCCAATATGTATAAATATATATATTTTTATGTGTGTAAGATGGATATTAGAAAGTTTTGGTTGAGAAAGAAAGAATGAAAGAGAGTACCTACTGGTTGAGAATGCGAAGGAGGAGATGGTTGAGGTTGAGGCATCGGTGGCTGAGGTAGTACTAATGGCGGCGGCAATGGCAACACTGCAGGCATTAATGGAGTAGAAACTTGATGTTCCAACAATGGAGATGTGATCAACATCGGTGTCTGAACATTACTACTAGTCATCACATGTGCAGCTTTCTCCATCCCCATGTAACCTAAACTTGGATTCGTATTTATATTATCATGACCTCTTCTCTCCACAACCTCAACCAAACCTTCATATATCTGAGCCAACATGTTGCTGGGTAAGTTTTTTGCTTTTCTCTCACCCTTCTCCATTTTCCAATATGATTCTTCACCATCTCTACTAATCTTCCTCTCGTACTCTCTCACTTTCTTGTAATCTCTCATCAGATTATCCCATTTGTCGTTACACTGGTTTTGACTCCTTAAACATCCTTTTCTCCAACAGTAATCTTCAACCCATTTCCATCTTAGCTCTGCTCTTTTGTTTCTTCCTTCTCCCACATCTCCTACTCTCTTCATTCTCCTCTCCTCCTCCATTCTTTTTGCTTCTATTAACACCATAGTTTCACTTACCGTCCAGTTTCCTTTTCTGTACTCTGTCATACTACTGTTGCCACCTTGCTCAGCCATCATCAAAATGCATGCAAAACACCACCGTATAATGGCTAATGGAATTAATTAGAGATGAATCAAAATTTTGAAAGAAAAAAGAAGATGGGCTATCTTTGCCTTGTGTTGTTCTCCTTTTGGAGACTTGATTTGATGTGGATTTTGTTTTTCAAACCAGTCAAATCTAACTAAGGTTGCCAAATTAGGCAAGAGATATTAATGGGTAACCCTAAACAAACATCAATATAAACTGTAAACATCAGTCTTCTTAAAATGAATCCTCCTGCTAATTTCATGGCCTCTGAGCGAGAAAGAAAAGAAATTAAAGACAAAATTATTTGGTGATTTGATTATATACGATGATCAGAACATCAAGAGATAAAAAAAAAAAAAAGAAAAAAGGAAAGAGAAATATTCACTCCGATATATATAGCGCCTGATCTAATGACTCCATATAATTACAAGAATTACTAAAACTTCCAAGCTTTATTACTTGATCAAGTACTTGGGTTTGACTAATCAAGACAGGAATCAGTCTCTCTCTACTTAATCTTGTCTTATAAAAGGAAGAAAGAACGAATCCTCCATGGCTAAAAAATTGAGAGTAGAAAAAACCCACCTAAATACTCAGCGTAGAGAAAAGTTTGAAGAGAGAGAGAGATAGAGAAAGGGAGAGGAGAAGTCATGTGAATTATGAGGAAAGGCCAAGCAAATCCATTAAAACTGACATGGAAGAAAAATTTCACCCAGAGCTAGATGGAATCGAGGGAAGCAAGGAAATTTTTCTTGGGAGAGAAAGAAAAAGAAAATTGAGAGAGAAAATTAGAGAGGAAAGAGAGATGAGAGAGTGCTGCCCACACACGTGGTCTAGGCACCAATCATGATCACATCCTTTTGAAGTAGAAGAGGTGGTGTTCAACACTTTAATGAGCATTCTAAGATTTTGTGAGCATCCTAGGCAGATTCTAAACTCTCTTCAAATCCTTTTCCCAAACCCATTTCAGTTATATATATATATATATATATATATATATATATCTCCACTCATTCATAGCCTCACTTATTAATTATAATTCATGCATGCGCCACTATAGATAAATGGCGTACATATATATTGATGGTTCATTTTGTGATTGGCTTGCTTATGAATTGAAATTCCTCAATGTTCCCTTTTCTTTTCCATTTAGATATATGATTTTTTTTTTGCAAAGTTTGTGTATGTGTGTGTATATATATATTTAATATTTTGTCGGTGATGTGACTTAATTTATAACATGTCTGTTATTAATGAGATAGCCACACAGTACTTACATAAATATATAGTCCCATGAGAGATTCAGGAATCAAAATTTTCTTCATTTATTCATTTTGTTTTCTAGCTTTTAATGACACATTTACTCTTCCTATAAATCATTTGCTTTTAATTATTTACCTAAATGAGATTAGCCTCTAACATATCTTTGGATTGTCAACTATATATATATATATGTACACACACACATTACTCACCAATCAATACTGAATTTTAGTTTTGTAGTGAGATATCTCAATTAATAATAATAATAATTAATATAAATTATCTGCACAGTTAATTTAATAAATTATAAACGTAAAACTATAAATATACCTATTGTTGAAGATGACTTTAACATTATATTCTATATTTTTTAAAGTTTTCTTTTTGAGAGTAAAATAAAGCTTTTTTCTTTCATAATATCTTCTTCGATCTATTCTCAAATGCAAGAGGAGTAAAACATCTACTCGGCTTTCGACTATTCTTCTCAAGAGCAAAAACAAGACTCTTTCTTGGTGTATTTCTCCCAAAAGTAAGAGCAAGTATTTTTCTCTTATATATCTTATCAAAAAAAATTTTATAAACAAAAAATTATAATCAAGCCTCCAAAAACTAAATAAGAGTTCTCGTTAAACAAATCATATAAAAAATTGAACAATCTTTGTCTCTATTTATCGACATTCAATGATTTAAGAATAATTATTGGTTCCTTCAACGGATTATTCTCCACCAAAAACAACAAACAGTTAGAGATTGAAGGAAGGAAATATTGTTTTATAAAGAAAAAATAAGGACAGAAATTGCCTCTCATTTTCACAAATATATATATATATAATATATTTCATGGTAGATTTTTATACGATTGTCGTTAACATACAGTATACATACATACACACACACACACATATATATATATATATGTGTGTGTGTGTATATGTAAAAGGCGAGGCCAGTTTGCAACAGTGGTCCATGGTAGAAATAAATAATGATACAGACTGTCAAAAAGATTCTGGCAGATAATAGTCTACTTTTTCTCGTGAGAAAATCAAAAAACGAGAAATCTACATTAAAAGACTCAATAACATGTTTATCATTTGCTTAACCTCGTAATCACCTCCACCTCTTTACCATGCAACATTACTGTTACAAACATTTTATATTAACACCAAAACAAATATGAAATTACACGAGGAGCCCCTGCACTTTCTCTTAATTACTAAAACAACCCCCCAAAGATGTTTACTGTTGTTTGGGGATGTCCTTTTACAAAAATAGGGAGGTCAAAATCGTCTTTTTAGAGAAAAGGGCGTACGTGCATCTAAAGCCCGTGTGCCACGTCAGCATCATTTTTGTTTCTTTTTCTTTTTCTGTTTGCCAGGTAGGACACGAGAGAGGGGTGCGGGTGGGTAGGAAAAGTTCAGGCTCGGTTTGACTAGGGCTTGACTGAAGTGGGGACCACAGAGCTCTTTGACTGGTTCTTTTCGTTCCAAGTTTTTGGACTCTAGCCTGCGTACTCTCAAAGTGTATTATGTATGCATACACAGTGGATCTCTGGTTATGTTTAAATTTTATATCAAACAAAATTTACCCAAATTTGTTACTTTTACTTGTGTCTTTTCATATAATATTTATATAAATGTTGTTAGAATAATTGTAGTATTCATAATTCAATTTGACTTTATAACAAAATAATTTCAGTTGTATCGATATATTGTAATATTTGTTCAAGAAAAAAAGTTTAATTTAAATTGATTCATTCAATTCTAACTATTTACAACTAAATCTAGTTATTTAGATAATCTACTTTTCATTTACGTAAGAATTAATAATAATTTAGGATTTATATGAATAATTGTCTTAAAAATTAATAAATATTTAGCAAATTACTAAAGAAAATTAAAATAAAAGCAATTAAAGTAATCTTAATTTGAATAGCAATAAGATTTACATTAATAGCAAATTTCAGTTGATTGTATCTGTTTTATTCTAATAAATGTATTAAAAGTAGTTACATTAAATTAAACATAAATAATAAATTCATATATTATTTTTAATTATAATTTTTTTTTAATATTTATTATATTATGCCATAATTATTACTAAAACATGCTTTCTTTAAAGTGTTTATGTTTAATATATTTATTATTCAATAAATTTTTTAGATTATATTCATATGCAGCAGCAGGTTTACTGCGTAAATTTGTAAACAAATAATCATTTACAAATTAATGTAACAATAAAAAATAAAATAAATTATTTAATATTTGAATCAACATCAGGTAGTCAAAGAATTTTGTTAAAAAAAATTAGAACTTGTAACCCTCCTTGTGCGAGGCTCTCATAGGTCTGATTAATTCTGGTAGTACCAGCACAAAAAGTGCACTTGTTTGTTTCACAAAGATGAATCGATAAAAGCAGAATCGATTTTATTACTAAATCAAAAGGACATTAACGTTGTATAACTTACACATCGCCCCAAAATTGATTTTCTTACAGTTAAAAATACACGTTAACGCTGTAACGACATACATATTTTCTCAGCATTTCTGGACTAACTTGTTCACCCATCTGAATATAACAACAAGCAGTTCATCCAGTCTTAAGACTCTAAAATGGTCTTCCACTCCCCCTTCTGTCTTCGGCAAGAAAGCTACAGTATTCATGGCCAAGTAGAGAAGCTACCTTTCTTCGATACATTATTCAACATGGGATTTCAAATTAAGAGAGTTCTGCCTCCTGGACTTTGATACTTCGCCTCTGAGTCAAACTAGGACTCGTGTACTCGTCTCCGTCATCAGAAGATGCAATATTAGATGACACTGATGATCGAGGCATTGAACTTGATGACAGGGGTTTAAAGGATTGATTGCCCAAACTTTGAGAAGGAAGAGACTGAGATGGTCTCGAAACTTCTTGGGTTTGATGACCTTGTGCCTCCTCTGCAAGTCTTCTTAGAAGGTTCATGATGGTGGGAAGAAACCTTGACGAAAGGGAAAGAAGTCCAGGAAGCTGATAATACAGGCAACAAAGCATTAGAGACTAGTTTTAAGGGGGAAATTTATCAGCCAAGTAAAGTTTATTACTGGATTCGATAAATTTCTCTCTTCATTACCCTTAAGCCAAGGCTCAAGGAAAAAATTTATTGCCCAAGGAATTGTCCAGCGACACTAAATATAAAAATCTTGAAAATTTCACAATCCATGCTTCAAAAAGAAATGAACTAGGGAAATGTGGATGATTAAAGAAACAAACAAACAAATATTTTCTTTAAAACTAATTCATGTAACCAAATAAGACAGACAGATACTTGGGGATACTGCTGAGTATGTGCATGACAACATTTTAAGCATAGGACAAAATAGCTGAAACCTCATCATCTTTCTAGTGAAAATGATGGTTAAACGTGAAGAGCATTCAAATGCTCAATTTCATACTCACAACGCCATGCTGAAAGTCCCCTGCAATGTCCAGTTGCACCCACAAAGCTTTGGAAAATAAGAAAATGACAAACAAAGCCATAAGATAAAGAGGGTTCCTGTTTCATCAGAAGAAAAATGTCAATGATCACAATTATTAATATGGAAAGCATAATATACCTAAAGATAAGCACGCTTTCAAATTTGTATGAGTGGTAGAAGAATCAGGAATAATTACTTCAAAAGGAGCATGAACTCATTAAAACCAAGGACAACCATGGCAACAATTGCCCATGGTGGAGGTAACCAGTTGTTGCTTCGCTTGTAAGCCTCCTGCAACCAAAAAAAAAGAGAGCAAACCAAATCAAACCAAGCCCAAATAAAATACACACAAACAGGCAAAAGTAAACTTTCATAACCATAACATGTTTGGCTTGCCAGACTACTATTTGCCATAGCATTTAAGTATTTCATTTATTCGACCCTAAGATTACTTCAGACTGCTTGTGTAATTATCTGAAGAAAACCATCCTGCTCAACATAAACCTGGCTACAAAACATTTGCTTTGGTAGAAGTTCCCGGCTGGAGTAAGGAACTATATCTAAATGGCTAACTGAAACTTCGAAGCCTCAAACAAAATGCAAATGAGTTGCAGAGAGAGGAAAACTTTATTTTGGTTTATGATAGATGAAGAAAATAGTACTAGCTTATCAATCTGAAAGACATGCTGCAAATCTTTTATATATGGTCAACAAACATTCATTTGTGAAGTCACTATCTGAAAAGCGATAGAAAAAATCATGGGTTGTGCTGTAAGTCTTTTGTAACAGCTACTAAACATTCATAACAAAAGCTACAGAGTTGATTAGTTCTACACAAACCCCTTCCAGACCCCCAATAACAACATGTGATTTTTTTCGTAACTACAGTTTCAACAAAAGAATTCTCAATGTTACATGTTGCTATTAACGTGTATATGTTAAATCCAGTGGCATTTGGCCTAATCATATTTTTACAAACTTTACCTGTGCTGAAATTGCTTGAGTAACTGTATACTCTGTTTCTGTTTTGAACTGTCTCCATAATGATTTACATTGCACTGGTGTAATCACCACATTCTTTGGGGGAACCTGAAATACATTTGAATCCAAATTAATTAACTTCAATAACAAAAATATATTTGAGGTAGCTATCTTTTAAATTCTTAAATTCCATAATTATCATTGGAACCAAAATTGATTCTCTTAGTTCTCTACAAAGTCCTCAAGTAAGATTTTCTCATATTTAGATCCTCCTCCCAAAATGCCACATATATCTACAAGAACTAAGCACTACCTCCTCCCATGTGCTTGAGGCTAGGGGGTCTGTAGAAGCTCCAAAGCTCCTGTCCAGAGAAGATGGAAGAGCAACGGTTCTATCCATTAGAGATGCAAGAAGAACACTCTCAATCTTATCTGAAGTCTCATCCAAGCGTATGGCAGCCATAACAGACAAAAGGCTCAAGGCCTGCAACAGAGTAATAGATGAGGATCCAGATATTACTGTAGAGGTAACAGCAATATTCAAATCCCATTTGCTAAAAACTCACGCATTACCGAAGAACGGGCCTCCTTGGTGATTGCTTTAATGTCCTCTTTTCCAGTCCAAATCCTTGGCATCGAATCCTTGTCATGATTGAAGACGGTTGAAAACCTGAACATATTCCAAGAACAATAAGCATGACCATAGTTCAGAAAAAGAAAATATCTAGAATAAATTTTCTACCTATCTTTCATGCGAATCAGAACTTTTGCAGCTTCTTCCCTCGCCTTCTTCTCCACCAAATTTCTTGCATAGTCCCTTAAATTTTGCACCATTTTATCAACTGTAGCTGGGTCCAACTCAAAACCAACAATGAGATTTGAGAACTCTGATACAGCTGCCTCAGTCTCATGCTTAAGGAGCTCCCTTATCAAAGCCCAGGTGTCTTTTCCAGCAGCTTCAAATAGACACTCCACAGGTGCAGTAAGTGCCTCCGAAAGTTGTTTCTGTTATCAGTAAGGTATTACTTCACTAAACTTCAAAGTCTTATTAGCTACAGGACATGCCCCATATCCTACATCTATAAAACAGATTACCTCATAGTTGACTGTAATGGCAGACAATCTAGAACTGCGAACCAATAATGCATGTGAATCAATATCACGAGAAAGTTTTTCCCTGACTTTGGAAGCATCCCATTTAGCCTGTTGAATAGTAGCATCTGAAAAGGGGAAACACAAATGTCATGGAAAAGAATCATATTTTCAATGAAAAAAAGCTATAGAATCTTAAGGAATTAGTTAACAACCCTAAAAATATTTTTTTTAATGACAAGATTCATTAATTCACAAGAAACAAGAGAGTATCAATCCATATATAAAAAAATATTTACATGTCAATCAAAATATTAATAAGATTCTCAAAATCCTCCACTGTATAAAGAGGATGACCCTCAATAAATATCAAAAGTCTGAAACCACCTATTTCTAACCCTATCAAAATCATCTTTCACCTCCTGAAAAGCTCTCATGCTCCTCTCTTTCCACACCATCAAAAAAATAGCAAACGTAATGAGGCTGACATGTTTCTTCCCTACACTAATACCTTTCCACCCAAATCTCTTCCCTCACTGATCTAGCCATCACCAACCAATCCTCAATAACCCGTAAGCCATGGTCCATAACTTATACCTAAGCAGACACCAAAGAAGGATATGATTACTGGACTCTGCCTCCCTCTAGCATAGAAAACATCTATTTACCAATATTTTTCCCCTAATCAATTTATCAGAAGTAAGGATACACTTACAACCTGCTTCCCATGCAAAGAAAGCAAATTTAAGTGGAGCATTAACCTTCCAGATTTACTGAAAAGAAAAACTAGTCTCTGTAACATCATTCTTAATTACATAATTATAGCAAGACCAAATTGAGAAAGATCTTCTGGTATTAAGTCTCCAAATTGGTTGTTCATTACTCTTATTAATTAAGGCAAACGAGAATATATGAATGAGAGTCTCATAGTCAGTAATTTCCCAATCATTAAGGTTTCTCATAACTTCCATATGTCATTCCTTCCTCTCGCCCCCCTCCCCCTCCCCCCCCCAAATCTCTAAATGACTCATAAATTGATATATTCTTATTTCACGCAATAGCATAGATTTGGGGAAACTATTCGCTGAGTTAAGACCAAGCATTCTACCAAAAACTGAATATGTCCCTAGTATCAACCCTCCACTTGATAAAATCCTACAATTTATTCCTATACATGCATATTTTTTCCACATCCTCTTGCTGTGCGGTCTAATCAATACTCCAAAATACCACCTTCTATCTACAGTTCTGAATTTTTCCACTATCAATTTCCAACATAGGATACCGTTTTCATTCATGAATTTCCATAGCCACTTACCATGTAAAACCAAATTCATCTCCAATTCTCAAATATGAGATATTGGTTAGGGAATCATATTGACATATTGTTGAGTAGTATATTTTATTATTTAATTATTTTAATTTATTATTCAATTATTTAATATTATGTAATTAGAATTATATGAAAATAATAGTCTCATATTTTTAGAAATATAATAGAATAAGAATTTCTCTGTTAATAGGATAGAAATTCTATAAATACCTTAAGTGTGACAATTTTAAATGTTGAGAAATAAAATTATTTAATTTTTTTTCTAAAATCAATATGATATCATAGTCAAATAAAACTATTTAAGATTTTAATTTTAAAAATTTTTTCAAACCCTAAAATAACACAATAGGTTAGATTAGTACTCATTTATCTAAATCTATCATTATCACTATTCTAAACAGCGTCGGAGCCTCATCACAAATCACATCAGAGAGAGGGGAAACAGCGGCAGTGGCAGTGCAAGCGGCAGTGGCGGGCGGAGAATCAGACAAGATCACACGCGAGTAGCAGCCAGACTAGTGCGACTGCGTGAACCCAGAAAAGACGAATCGCGCACGGCGGTCGGCCTTCTATGTCTGTTTGTGGACCTGCCCCGACAGAAGCGAAGCGACGGCGGGTGATCAGAGAAGCAGATCTGCGTAGTGGAGAAGCAGGTCGGATCCGTATCTGCTTGAAAGGAGCTGTTGGTGCTTCTTGTTGTGGCTAGGAGAGAAGAAATGTCGGCCTATGCGCAAAACCAGAGCCAAAGAGAGAGAACGCGCGCCGGAGAAGATGAACCAGCACGGCAACAGCCAAATTGTGTGAAGCCCGATCCGGGGCGTTTCTGGGCAGTTTTCAGCCCAATCTCACCAAATCCGTGCTGGATTTGGAACCGCTGGCGTTTTCTGTGGTATTTCAATAATTTCCAGCAGCGATGTGTGGTGATCAGCAGCGGTGCGTGGCTGTTCTAGTGGATGCACATGGGCGGTGCGTGGTGGTCCAGCGGAGGCACGTGAGACTCTGGTGATTGCAGGGGTGGTGTTTCCGGCAGCAGTGCATGGCAGCACGTGGCTGTCCAGTGACTGGGAGTCCATCAGCCCGTGGCAGCGTGTGAGAGCTCATATAGTACTCCATTTTAGAAGCGAGCCCGAGCCATTCTAGAGCTGAGCCCAAACCATTTTGAACCAAGCCAAGTTGTTTGAGCCGGGCCGAGCTGTTTTGAACTGAGCCCAACCATTTTGAGTTGAGTCAAGCCGAGCTGCTACTTGACAGATTTGTTTACAGTTTACATCACTTTTTTGGCATCCTTTGACACTGGTAAACTATAGAATGGCTCTTCAAAACTTGGTTTGCAAGTTGAGCATATGTGATACCTCTACACCAACTTGAGAGAGATGTTGAGTATTATATTTTATTATTTAATTATTTTAATTTATTATTTAATTATTTAGTATTCTGCAATTAGTATTTTATGAAAATAATAATCTCATATTATTAGAAATTTAATAAAATAAAATTTTTTCTATCAGTATAATATAAATTCTATAAATATTCTAAATATAACAATATAAAGGGGGAGAAATAAAAATTAATATTTTTCCTCCAAAAATCAATATATATAGATGTGCTTTGATTTGGTTCCATTTGCGTAATTAGTTTCCTATTGTTTCTTTATAACAACGAATATAGACTCACGTATTTGCTCCCTCTCAAAGTACAAAAAATTCATTTTTTCCCTAAACTCCACAATAATATAAGTTTAACTACACCAACCTCCCAATCTACTTTGTGCAGGAGTTTGGCAGACCTATATGACAGAAGGGAAGATCACCACAACACTCTTAAATCCAGGAGTTCCCGGCATTCCTTCCCCAGCACAACTAACTCATCTCCATTTGTGAAAAGAATGTCTAGAGCAAAGATGAAAGATCATATAATGAAGGGATTATGCTCTTATTTTGATAAAAAGAGACACTGCTGAACATCAATTCAAGAAAGCTCTTTTGGCTGGAAGGGTTCGACAATCCAGATATCATGGCAGATCAACTGGAGGTGGCCAAACCAGAATTCTATTAATTATTTCCAACAGAGGAGCATTTTCATTCTTTCATGCTAGAACAACAGCTGTTTTAAGGAGGGAAGTAATCTTAAGGCCTCTAATAAAATAACGCAGCAGCAAGCACTTTAATTAATCTCTAGTGTTGAAAAATTATAAAAATTATATAGGACAGCTACAAAATAACAAGCTTGTCATTACACAAAATTATATCTATCAACTAAGTTCAGATTGTTAATAGATGTAAAATGATAGTTCAATAAGTATTTTTGAGATAGAAAATATGGTGTGATTCATTCATTCACAAGCACCAATGTGGTGCTAATCCATTTACAAAAAATAGATAGTTTGATACGTATGACATAACAATTAAATGACTGTCAACTAACAAAACCAGCAACATAATAAATGATTCTGCTTAGGGAAACACAGAAATAATTATAATTTTAGCTATATGGTAAAGAAAACAACTAAAAAGAGCATAAAAATAACATAAATTATGTGCAGAATTTTTTTTCTCAAAAATTTTTAACTATAAAATTGATGAAAAGGCTATGTTGATATTTCAAAAAAAAAAAAAAGAACTATAGATCCAGTTGCAATTAGACCAAATCCTTTAGAACTTTTGTCTAATCAGTTACAGACAGATCAGTAGATGGAAGATTCAGATGGACAATTCAGTTGTCTGTTTACTTTCAGTTTTATTTTTAAATTTAAATGTTCAGTTATTTTTGTCACTTTGTAACTTTTCTAGGAGAAGTTCTTGAGTATATGTTGGCCGTTACTTCTGCCATACTGTGCTGTAACTTACTCTTATGTATGTGTTGATGGAAAGATAAAACAGGAGGCAGAAATTTCAAGCGAAGTTTTGAATACTTTCTTACTCGAGCAGATAGTTGGGTTCTTTCTTGATACGCCCAAATCTTTCAAGACAAAATAGCTCAGGAGGGAGGGATTTGCAGAAACATTCTGCAGACCTCGAATCTGATTTTTCAGTTCAAAGACCCTTAACCAGATCCAGGGCATGGATCATGATACAGATTCAGTGACAAGCATATGCATCTTACAACTTACATGGCTTGAAACTAAAATATATATGGACTTTAGGATGTGAGTGCAAAAAAGTAAGCAACATCTACTTTTTGCATGCAATAGTACCTGCACATCCTTGGTCAAATTCATGCATAGAAGATTCAATGCATGTACGGACAGACGCTGCAAATCCTTCTCCTTTATTAAGTAAGTCTTCCAATCTAGCTTTGAAACTTTCAAGAGCTCTAGATCTTAGATGCCCCAACATGGTAATATAAGCAGGATGCACAAACTGGGAAATTAACGAGACAGTGAGTCATACACAAATGTTCATGATTAAAATTATTGTGATTACTAGAATGCATTGTCTTACATCTAATGCTTTTGCCTCCAGCTGTTGCCGCTTTGAGTTTCTCACACCTTCATCAAAGTACACTGCCTCCATATCATATCTAGAAAAGGAGAAGATGCAAAAAAGTAAGATCGAGTTCGAAATAAAATGAATAAGGGAAGTACTTGACGGGGTTGGACGTACAAACAACTGGCAGAACATTGTAACAGCAAATCTAGATTCTTGACACGATAGTTTGGTTGCATAGTCAGAATAAACACTTTAAATCACTCTAAACAAAATATCATTCAAACCTGGCTGTTAAATCACTTTAAATTCCCAATTTGATACCAATTATAAATCCACCACAAGTAACAACTTTGTCATATGGAATAACAAAGTAGAAGCATTTTGACAGGAACATCGTTCACATTATTTGTTTCACAATGTAAGCTGTAAAAAAAGTCAACTTACTCCAAGAAGTAGGTTTCTAAGATAGAACTCAGCTTTTTCCCAAATCCAGAAACAGGGCCAGCTTGAACAGCTTCTTCCAACGCCAACCAAACCTAAATCCAGTCCATTAGTACTGACTAAAAAGACATCCCATCAAATAGAATCATGGAAAGAAGATATGTTCGACCATACCTCATCGGATGTCAAGCGCCGAAGTGTCTCGCTTGCAATCTCTTCACACCGAACAGTGGCAACCATTACCTAACAAACACAAAGAAGATGTATGCCTATTAGAAAATAAGAGCGAATTTCGCTCATAACAGTAAGAGACAAATAAACAAACCTTGTGTGCAGGAAGATCCAGGTCCTTGTTTTCTTTTATAACTCTCCATATCTGCTGAGAACTAAAAGAAAATCCTGAAGCAGGTACAACACCCCGCCTGTCACCAGCAAGTCCCCCTGGAGATATAGAATGGAAAAACCGCTGCCTCAGTTCAGCAACCTGCATATGAGATAATAATAATATTGTAAGAAGTACAACTGAGTAAAGTTTCAAATAAAACTGAAAATGTTGCCAAAGACTGATGAAATCTAGAAGTAATGTCAAGAATTCAAGGCTCTACAAGCTGATCTGTTTATTGAAACATTTAAGAACTACCTGTTCTTTAAATTGCTCCTCTTTCTCTTCATAACTTGATAATGCGGTCACCTCAACCTTTATGCCATACATTGGAAACCAGAAAATGGTCAAGACTACAAACAGGCCTATATGGTCAAAATATAGAAGATCAAATAAGAGGATGCCTTCTCACATTAAAGAATTCACTTAGAGGAGTATATTTATGGGCCTCAGGCTTGCGAACTGCATCCCATATCTGCAAAATCCATACATCAGGAAAAGAATAAAAAACGGCACACAAGCACAATGCCATATAAGAAACAATGCACTAAATTACCTTCTGAATATCTTCTCTTAGAACAGGTTCCAAAAGTTCAAGTGGGGTCTACAAAAACATAAAAAAAAGATTTAGTACAAGAAAAAGGGCACGTTTTAGAGGTGGAAAATGAGGTTCTAGGAATCATCTTCCAATAAAATTTAATGAAACAAGTCCTAACCTTCGTTTTATCACGTACAACAAACAAAAGAGTAGTTCTGCGAGGACTAAATAAACGCATCATGACCTGCAATGAAACCAGAACTTGATTGTGAAATATGTTAACCCAAAGACTGGACTAGACCCCATAGCCAAAATAGCTTGAGTACCTGGAAAACTGTTTTTAAAAGAGGTTTGTTGGCTGCCTGTTCCCGACCAATGTCATGACACCACCTATAATATTCAACATCTCATTAACATCCCAAGATGACTAATGAAATTTGTGTGCAAGTGTATGCAATTGTATCCTTGTGTGTGTTGAGGTTGTGCTACACATTAGCTTCTTTGAAAAAGCCACAACAAGAATATCTGATTCCTATAGAAAACACCGAGAAAATAGAATCAATAAGGTGTCTGAAAAATCAGCAGGCCAAGAGGATGAAGAATTCTGGAATTAGGAGAAAAATTCACTACCAATCCATCTTGTTGATTAATCATAATTTCCACAGGGTTCGCTTGTTTCCTTTTCGTGTATTGTGGAGTCACTTTTTCTCTTTCATGTCTCAAAATGTTTACTTCTAGAAATAATAAATAACGAAATAGAGATATAGATCAATCATGTTGAATAATTTCAGGCTTTTCATTTCTTTATTGGAAATTAGAAGTTTACTTTCTAGATGGCCGTTGCTTATTGATATCCCAACTTAAGATCCGCTAGCAATGTAATGAAGTGGGGCCAGGAGACAAATAATAGTAGGTGAAATCAAGTTGAGGAAAATAGAGAAATGAACCTAACATGTCAACAATTGTCAACATTTTTATTTCAAAAAAAAAAAATTTGTCAACAATTCTTCAAAGTTTTTGTGAGGTAAACTTGCTATCCTGTCTTTCAGCTATTTTATCATGACTCTTAAGTTTTCACCGAATTGAAACCTACTTACATACTTGGCAGTGAGAGAATTTTACTATTGCACCAGAAGAAACTCTTACACCAACCTGCTTTTTACACAGATGGCAAAAGATCATCTTCTCACTATTCTTTTCTATCCTTAACAGCAAGGAAAAACCATGTCCAACTCAAACCATACCCATATCTATTATTAACAATTAGGCCAGGTTCAAGATGATTTCAGTCAAATAAAATCACCAGCATGTATGTACAGAAGTGGTAGCTTACAGCAATATGCTGCAATTTTTATTCCAGTGAAAGAAACTTGACAACAACTGAACCATTTCCCTAATTCATACTTATTCTGGATTATTTTCAAATAAGGATGGAGTTTGCCTTCCTAAAATCAGTAGTGAGAGTCAACACCTCTTTTTCTGCTAGAAAAGGAAGGCATCATCAAGCAGAGAAATAAAATCAATAACTGTACAGCAGAACTCAAACTCACATGTTTATCAGCACAATATCTGCAACAGCCAAAGCAAATAAGGCACTTTGTTTCTCAAATGTAGTGTCATCCTGAAAAACATAAAATCCAATAATGCAAGAAAAAATTAGTTAGAAGGGGAGAAGAGAGAAAAGGAGTAGATAAAGAACAGACTTATCAGTTAGTAAATTCAGGAAGTGAGACATCATAACCTCTTTCACTCAGCTGTCATAATATACATATAAAAACATATATCTACCTACAAGATATGAAACTAACCTGATGCAGATGGATTTAACCTGGATTTTCTAAATGCATTAGGAATCATATTCCTTTTAAATCAAAGTTCTATGGTTAAGATTAGGACTACAGCAATATTAGAATTTCATTTATGCTTTAAACTTTTTTAGTTTCCTATTAGGATTTCTAGTTATTGTTAGATTAGGAATAAACCAGAGCCCTATAAATACTTTATAATCTTATTATTAGAAGCCATCATTCACTACCAAAAATGTGAGAATTTTATCAAATCCTGTTGTAGGATGCAATCAACTCCTGATTTCATGCCAATGAACCCTTCTTCTTAGACGTGATATCCACAAAACTGAGGCGGGATATCAAGGTTTAACCTGTTCCTCAGGCAAGTTAATCCTACTTTGTCATACACCATAATCAATATCTGACAGGAACTATCCCTAAGAGAGATAAAAGATATGTCTATTTCCAGAATCTTGAAAACAAGAACATGCTCCAGTATAATACAAATCCTACTATTTCATAGTGGTAAAAAGAATAAGGTACCGGTGCATAGTTTTCACAGAGCTAAATTTTAGTCCACTTGGATGCATTTTAGAGATGCATGTTCCACCATATTCTTGAGAAGGCAACTCTTCTAGAAGTTTAATCCCTTATTTCATGTTCATCACCAACCAACCACTTGGAGCAACAAGGATTTGAGCCCTGTCGATGGTTGGTAGTACTGCCTATAAAGTTCTGCTAAAATACTTGCAACATAAATGTAAAAGGTGGTCGAGAATTTTTTAGTATTTCCCAGAATGATCGTTTTTACCTCGCCTCGCTCCCTTCCATCTGTGCCCTCCAAATCCATGGCAATTGTGCATGGCTCAATGCCAATACACTTGGCTATCCAGATACCTTTAGTTGTTTGACTCCTGCAAAAGGTTAGATTTTTTTCGGAGTATTACTAAAGAGATAGTTTATTGTCCATGACTCTCATGGAGTGAATCCAAGAGCACATATTCTGTTGGAAAACCAGAAGCAACCAACCTTCCTCTATACGCATCCATCTCCCTGAAACTGGTATGGAAAAGATGGTTTAAGAGGGTGCTCTTCCCTGCTCGCAGGAGAAAAAGACAGATTCATCCAAACTATTAGATCACTGACATTGACAAACAGAAGCATGCACAAATAAACGTCAAGTTGCATTCACATCATGCGTACGCACACAGACATGAAAGCAAACAGAACACAGTGGTAGTTAGAGCCTATAAATATGTTATTTCCATAAAAATCTCCTGACAGCTACATCCGTCTAAGATGTATGCAGTTGGAATGTATTCATAGAAATACATAAGAAATCCAACATGTGCTAACAAAGTTAGGAGAAGATCCCTTAATTTGTGACTCCATACATAAATATTTATTAATATGTAATGCATACACAGCTGCAGATTTGAGCGCACATGAAAAACAAAAAGATCGAAACAAAAAAAAAATGAAATAACAGAACTTGTACATCTCAGAATTGAGTTATGAATTAAAAGCAGGTTCCCATGAAGATGATGCCAGCCGATTCCTGTTCGCTGAGAGCTAGAGCAAAGGCCATCAGCTAAACATGTCTATTGCCAAGTCTAATGATGTCCGTAACTCGTCAATTTATTTTCTTAGGTTCAAATAATTATTTCGTCCCCTCATCCATTTATTTCATTCCCGAGAGGGTAGTAATGGCCTAAAACTAGCACATCCAAGACCAGAAACTCATCCAACCTCCATTTAAAACTAACAAGGGAGTATGACCAACTCTAACAAGCTACGAATTCTACAAAATAGCTCAGTGAAGCTAAATTCAACTTAAACAAATCTAATCAACTATTAAAACAATTCCAAGAAGCAACTCTGCAACTTCACTATTCAGCAACAATCAATTCTAAAACATGACTAAATTAACAAACAACTTCATTAAACACATACCGCTACTCTGCGGTCCCATGATGGCAACCACCGCATAGGATAGGCCACAATGGACAAGCTTAGTTCTGTTCACGAACTCATCGAGCCCCGCCACATTGAATTCACCATTCCCGTCGATAAGTTGCGTGGCGCAGCAGTCTTCTTCCATGGCCCCGATTTGTTTCCACTACTTGTCTGCGCACAGTGGTGAAGACGAAAGTGAACGATCAAAAATCCGCAGAAGACTAGGGTTTACTGCAACAGCGAGCAGAGCTCAGTAGAGCTAATACGGATCTGTCAGGTAAACAAACAGTAGCAGATGTTTCGTGATCGCTTTCGCTTCACTATCAATGAAGAATAATCAACTATTATCAAAAGCTAAAAGAAAAAAACAAAAAGCAATTCAATAATAAATTTATAAATACGTAAATAGAGTGAGTATTTACTTCAACAGTGCACTACGTTCCTCTGGATTTTCTCGGGAAAGTTTAAGAGAGAGAGAGAGAGAGAGAGAGAGAGAGAGAGAGAGAGAGAGGAGAATGAGTAGAGGAGAAGCAAAGAGCATATAAAGAGAGAGAGAGAGAGAGAGCAGGGATCGAGTCCGTGGCAGTGAAATCAGGGAAGGAGAAATTCTACCGGCTTCGTTTCTACTTTTTTTTACAATGATTCAACCGTCTTGTTTGGTATGCCAAAAACAGAAAAAGATGAGAAAATCATTTGGCATTGACTTTCCAAGGACGATTATCAATAATAATCTTGACCATACATAGTCTTTAATTTTTTTTATTTCATAAAATTATTTTTCACATGTCCATTGCATGGTTTAGTATTATTTCTTTTCTAAGGGACACAAAATAAAATGTGAAATTTTTTATAAATATATAAACTATAAATAAGATATTTATAAATCATTTTTAATATACATAATATTTAATATTACAAAATGCAATAAATTTGATTAATTAAGATGTCTTTATTTAAAATGAAAATAAATTATTCAAATTTTAATTTAAATAAGTCAACTAAATTATAAAAATAATCATTGATATGTAGTCAAAAAATAACTTTGAACTAATAACAAATGGCTATCTAAACTTGAATTAGAGGTGTTCAATGATGTAAAATTGAATCGGTGCACATTAATACAAACCAAATCAAAAGTAAAAATTAGAAAAAGTTTGAACCTAAAATCAAATTAATTTCTAATTAGTCTTATATTTATCTTAATAAAAAAAATCAATAAGAAAAATATAAAGGTTTAGTGTGATCCCACGAACTATATTTTATAAAATTAAATAAATGATAATCTTTCCATCTTATCTCATATGGATATTTCAATCGTCAAATCAGTGAGAGAAAGAAAATTTTTTAAATTTAAAGGAGTATATGTGAGCATAAAAAGAATAAAATATTTATTTTTATTACTTATATGTGATCTAATCTCATAACAGTTTAAAGTTAAAAATAATATATGTAATTTATGTCGATAATATAAATATAGTAAGAACATAATGTTAATCATAATAACTTTGGTGTGATAGTGTAATATAATTAATACTATCCAATTATGATCAGTTATAAGATAAATGTAGGTTACTCCTGAGAAAACTTAAATTATATGGTTACAAGTTATCATATAACTTTTAGATTTTTGATGTATCATATTTTTCACTTATTGTAACATGTGTTTCATATCTTGCTATATATTTTTTTATTTGATACATAAGATGTGACATACTTTTATTATCTTACCAGTTTAGTAAAAATATTTAAAAAAATTATTTTTGATTTTATAAATTATTATTTTTCTAAATTCTTTTTTAAACAAAAAAAGTTTCTAGAAATACTCTAAAAATATAAAAAAAAAAAAATTATATATATATATATATATCGGATGGATCCATTGCCTACCCTTAAATTAATTTTTGTTAGTGGATGGACAAATTTGTCCCTACTTACCAAGTGAAAAGAGGTTGACATTTCTATTTATCTTCAATAGGTGAACACTTATGTTCGTCTTTGATGGCAAAGATGTTATTCACTTTTAGGGATGAATGGAATAAATTGTTCAGCCTTTTACTTGTATGATTCAAAAAAACATAAAACTTAAATAATTTTTATCAAATTTACTTGAAAAGAAATCGTTTAAAACATTTAAAAATTTCATGTACTTACCTTAAGATTTTATTAAACTTTTTTTGTCATTACAAGATTTATGTTAGAACTACCTTGATTTAGGCTCCACATTTTATGTTATTTATGTATTCATTAATTGATTACCTCCTGCCTCGGTCCTATTGCTACCACAACTAATTGGTTAGCCTAGGAAAATCTTGAACTTAAATGGCTAACATGGAGGAATATGAAGGAAGACAAATTATTTTGGAAGCAGTTCAATTCCTTACCCCTAAGAAGGTTATTCAGGTTTTTCGTCCCTCTACAGGTTCTTAAATAATATATTATAATAACTTTAGTTTGTTATTATTATTTTATCTTATCATTTAATTATAATTATTTACACTATTATTATCTCTTATTATTATTCTATTACAATTTTTTGACAATATTATCAATTGTGTTACTATGATTTTTTTTTTTTTTTACCATCTTTATATGTAATACATTAAAAATAAAAATTATACGTGATATTGACATATAATTGAGCATAATCCAAGTAGCATAACAACTAGCAATTATAGAATACCTATAAATAAGTTGATCAATCTTTTATTAATGCTAAAGGCAATGGAGTTTAGGTCCCTCTAAACTCCTCAAGCTCCACCGGCATATGATCGAGACTAATCAAAATGAAAAATTAAGAAAAAAAAAATAGTTGCAGTATAATAATTTTTTTTTTTTTCAAATTATTAGTACAACCGTAAGAATGATTATTTACTTCGTACCAATCTACTCGATTCAATATTAAAATAATTTTAGTTGTACAACTAATTACAACTTATCAATATTAAATGATTCTAGTTAAAAGTATAATTTTAAAATAGGTTGTTATCCAATTCAATTGAATTTAAAAAGTTAAATAAAATAAAATATATTTAAAAGAAAAAAAGGAAAAATGAAATTCAAAAAAGAAACCACAAAATCTACTTGACAAACTTTATGAATGAGGGTTCACAAAGAATACTGCATATTCTACTAAACAAACTTTATGTTCAATGATCTTACCATCCTTCTTTTATACATTCTAACATGTACAAGACCCATTGGCTCTTTTTTTTCTGACCGTCGGATTATGATCTGAAGAAAGTATAAAAAAAAAAGAAAACACATCTCAATATATCAGTTTCACAAGCTAAAGTTCTCGAGTCCATCTTATGGCTTCCTCTTGTTCCGTAGCTTAGAGATTGTTAGGTCTGCACCTCCAAATCCGTCCAGTACAGCATTGGCTGAAGGAAACTCAGCTCTTGATGTCAAACTGCCAGAAACATAATATACAAAACATATGGACCGACTTTAGCAAGACTTCATGGTTGAGAAATTAAAAACATAAATGAAGTTGATGTAACTATACAGAGAGTGCGTAAAATTATGACCAGTTTCTACATACCAAATAACTAGGATTTAGAAATTAAGTTTGTTTGAAGTTTGAACCAAATGTAACCACAAAAGAGTATGCATATGGTCCAAAAGAATTCTTTGGATAGCAATGGAATTAAGTGATTAGCATGGAGAAAATTGATTGTGTTGGGTTTGGAATTTATTATCTGGGTGGGTCTGCTTTCTGATAAGATATTCCAGAAATTTCATTTAAAAAGTGAGAAATAAGTATTTACCTGCTCCGTAAAACAACACATGGCATCCCTATTTGCGCAGCTCCATTTACCCCAGGTTTACTTCCAGCAATAAGAATGCAATTTTGAAAAGGTAACCCTGCAGATTCTGCTCCCGCACGCAGTGTGGCAATAATCTTCTGTAAACTGGATAAAACAAAATTTTACCAAGATGGCAAAGAAAATTTTGGATCAAGTAATTTGACCATGTGGATTAGGCCAAGTATTTGCCAAAATGGCAGGTAGACCCCCTAGTCTTAATCTGTGTTCTATCTGCCATTTTTGACTCAACCAAAAGCCTAGAAATCTTTTGCACAGAAAGTCTGAAGATATTTGTTGATCCTTTTAAATAATGGAGGAAAAAAGAGGGACAAGGAAAGTAGAAAAATACTAACCGTTCAGATGAACTCGTGTCAAGATCAACACTCAACTTTAGTATGGATGCAACCTCCTTGGCTATCCTTTGTTTCTCAGCAGAAGCTAGCCAACAAAGCAAGAAACAGCACTTAGCTCATGCTATGTACAGTAAAAGCTGTCAACCAACACATGCTCAAGAGCCTACCCGCTCTTTTTACTTCCTCAGCTAGTTGTTCATCCAAATCACAAGACATTCTTTTACCCAGTACAAGTTGGCCATACAAACTCTGCTCTACCTCCTCAATTCCAACTATCTTTATCTTTGAAATTCTTTTGTCACCGAGCTTTTCAATAATAGACCTAATGATTTTGAGCCAATAGAATGTAATCTTAGTAAAAGAGCTTACTGAAGTATGACAATTAGACCATATTCATAAATCATATATAAATCACATTCTTTAATTTATATTCAGGTTGCACTGCTGTATCTACTGCAGAGCTACCAGAGAAGAAAAAAGCATACTGGGAAACTAAGATTTCATCTAGTACATTAAAGTATTTTTTGTTTTCATTTTTCTAAATTTATTTATAGTTTATTCATGAAATTACAAATAAGTTAGTTAACAATTGAAAGCATGATTGTGAAAATGATGAGAAAAATTAGAAGATTTTATAATATTGTTTCTAGCATTTTCTAGAAAATTATTTTGTTTGTGCTTTATTATTCCACAATTATACAACTCTTCTATATTTTAATAAATAAAAACATACATATATACATATAATTGAAAATTAAAAAATACTCCACGAGCCAAAGGGAACCTAAAAAACTCAGTAAGAGTTAAAAGTTACTTCTAACACTTCCAAAATACTATAACTAAGTAGAGACATGTACCGAGCCACTTTCTCCCCACTTTTGCAATAGGCAGTCAGGACAATCACAGGTACACCCTCATTGTTTGCTTCATCTATGAAACTGCAAATAAGCAAATTATGTTTTAATATGTCTTTCCACATAATTCAGGCAGCAATTTCTGATTCATGTTCGTTGCCTCCTATATGATGGATTCTGTAACATTCGAAATAACAAATAGATATCACAATTTCATTTTTCTGTTAAGTGGGACAACTCACTCTTCAAGTCCAGGCCTCAAAGGTAGACCTCCTGAGAGCAGAAGTTCATCCATTGCATTTTTCTGCCAACAAGCAAGCAATAATACAGTAGGTTACCTAAAGTCTGGTCACATAGATTCTGAGAAATGGAAATCAAAAAAGATTACATCATTGTTTGAACAAAAGCTGAAATTCAACGTGCTAAACCACAAAAAAAGTTGAATAGATAGAGAATTGAAGGCTAAAGATGAAAAGAATAGAAGTATTTTTTCTGACATTCAACTCGATGTGCAAAGTTCACTGAACTCATCCATAAAGATCAATCTTATTTCTGGCAAGGTTGTTTATGGAAGTCTCTAATCTAATAATGAAAAGAAAGTTCAGTAGATGATTCTATAAAAATTCAACCAAAGTTGGCTGATGGAGTAAAACTAAGGAGATACGATGAAGAGGGCTTGATATAATCAGTTACGGAGAATGTTCAACTTTAACTTCTGTTTTTAAATGGTTTTCAGGATAAAAAATCCTAACTAGAATGCTGCTTATGCCGCATATGTGAATCAGAGAGTTTAGGCCTAATAATTAAGTGTCTCCAGGGGTATATCCAATCAATTTTCCCAAGTAGCATAAGTAATATTACAGCTATCAATTTCACTTTTCTAAAAATCTAATTTGCTGCATTTCTAGGAAAAGAGAAAGGAAAAACACATGGTACATTCGTAGGCAGCCAAGACAACTCTCCATCAGAGAACTTAACATCACAACTATACGTATATTGGACCCCAAAATAGCTTTGTATCATTTTATTGGAAAAAAAAGTGTACCTTTTCTCTCAAAACACGTTTCACAAAACTTTCCTTCTCACTGGTGGGCAATGAAGTAGGCCAACCAATCTGCAAAAGAAATGGAGGAAAAAGAAAAGGAATTAACCCAATAAGAATAAAAAACAGAAACAAAGAAAGTTGCAGGCTCTGACCAGAAGACTAGTCACAAGAGCAACTTACACGGTTAAAAAACAAAAACAGCATCCTCTCCTCATCACCAGCATTCTTTCTGTAAAGCAATCACAAAAAACATTAGACGATAAATTCTCCATTGATAGTTGAAAATTAGGAAAATTTTCCACTAGCAAAAAAGAGAAAAGATTGATTAAGAAAAATAGATGAATAGTGGAGAGGAGGAATTCGCATTGTAGAAAATGAAAAAGAGAAACCCATAAGAAACACAAGATAACTATGAGAAGATAGGTCTTGATTGAGATATACTTGACAAGGTCTGCATAAACAGGCCCCGACCAATTTGCACAGTCAAGTCCAAGCTTTTTAAATGCTGAAAATAAAAGAAAATTAGCATGTCTACTTATAAACACAAACAATAGAAAACGGCATATAATTATATAATCTGATCACACCTGCATTAAAGGCCTGGCGGTTCCCAAAGCGATAAGCATCAACAAAGATCCTGGAAGATAGACGAATACATTAAAAAGCAAAATCCAAATAAAAGAAACTAACATGCCGAGAATCCTTTGAAACAAGAAAGCAAAGAAATCTGGTCAGAGAAGAAAACAAAAGAGAAACATCTCTCAAGAAAAAACTTGGGATGGCGAATACGACAGCACAGAACAGTAAGGAATCGTCACTAAGCGCGAGGAATTTGTATGTAAATAAAAAAATATGATTTGGCAAATGCCATTCTATAAAGCGAAATGCGAGAAAGTGATTGAATCGAATTCCAAAATCACCAAGAAAGCAACAAAGGGCCTATTATTATAATGTAAATAAGAAAACAGCAGCAGTCGAGAAAGTAGACAACACCAGAAGCGAAGAAAGAACAAAGAAGCAGTCGTATTACAGCAATAGCATGGGATAAACCAACAGTTTAACAGAATGATTTGGCAAGTACCCATCAAATTCAAGAAGAACAGCTAGTTCTTGAGAAGGGTTTTCGCTTTCTTGATTGGGAAGTGAGCTGAAAGCAGTGAACCCATTGAACTGCAGAAATTTTCTGGGAATCTTGAAGCTTATAGGGAAAGTAGGAGGAGATAATGAAGGAAGACAATCGAAATTGCTGGTTCTTGGCAGTTTTTGATAGCTAAAATATCTGTTGCTAGTAATGGTTTTGGTAAATGAAATATGAAGAGCTTGAGGGATTGAACACGAAGCTATTTCCATGGCAACCAAAAGGAGTTTTTCGTTTTCCTCTTTCCACTGCAACTGTTTGCTGTGGCTTCATAGTTGTGGTAATACATCAAATTACGGTTTTATTTTCAGTTGAACTGTTTTCTTTTTTGGTTCATTTAAGTTGAAGATTTTTGTCTATTCTTCCCGAAAAAAAAAAAAAGCAAAAGTGCTCTCTATAAATAAAAATAGTGGCAAATCTTCACTGTATATATATATATATATATATATATATATATTTATGGTGCAGTCTACCATACTTGGTGATATTGGAAAAGTTACAAAACTATTTCAATACAAGAAATTGGATGTATAACAATTATTTCTAAAGAAGATCTTTTGTAATTTATTAATATGTTGATGATTCCATATATTATCTTGCTGCAAAATATTATATTGGCTCTTTCTAACATAAGTATAAAAGATTATGGAAACTGATTTTGTTTTTATTGTTGATAAACCCTAATTCCATGTTAGGAATTACCAAAAGAAAAATACTCTTTTTATAATCTTTTCATTTTAGTATATTTTTCTATTACATTAATTATATTTGATACTTTAAATTTAAACAAAGAACACATCCTTCTATTAAAATGATTTAGAATATCTATATGCAGTGATCTATGTCGAAAAGATATTATTTAATTATATATGATGTACCTATACAAATTCTCAAAGTATTTCGTAATTTTTTTTTTAAAAGAGAGAATAAAGAGAGGTTATTTTTGTTAATGTAAAAGAAAAAGAAGAAAAATAACCAAAATTTCATTATTTTGTTATGATAAATCATTTTATTATTATATATATTTTATTTAAAGTTAATAGAAAAGTCAGATATTTTTGTAATTTCAACGATATGATACTTGAAATTTTAAATTTTATAATTCAAATAAAATAGAGTTTTTAAAAAAATATATAATTACATTGCTTAAGAGTTCATCCTATATATATAAAAATAAAAATAAAAATAAAATAATTATTATCTATTAAGAGAATTAAAATAAAAAATTTATTTAAAGAGCAAAAAGATAAATTCACAATGTTGATTATTTCTCTTAATTTAAAATAAGGGAAGAAATTCTAACATACATGCCTATAAATATATGTTTAAAAATAAAAGCAAAAAGATTTTTGTATGTCCAACACAACCTTCATTTAGTGAATGGAAGATAATTTCTAATTTTCCTCCTTTGTTGGCAGTTGAAAATACAAAACTAAAAAGATGGTTTTAAAAATTAAAAAAAAAAAAAATGCCTCGAAGAGTCTGAAATATTTTATACTTTTTAAAGGACAATAAATAGACACCCACTATACATGTTTTCTATCTTCTTTTTATTTATCATTAAACCAATGATATCTTCTTCTAAAAAATCCTATTAACTCAAAACAAACATTAAGCATATTCATCCATAAGTCAAACTGGATACGTAATTATTGAAACCATTTTTGGAGACAAATGGCGGACTTAGGCAGCACATGGTGTTTTATATATCCATTTATTCTATTATCTCTTGCTTGCATTATATCATTTGTCCTATAGGCTAAATTCTCCTTCACCCTTTTCTTTTTTCTTTTTTTTTTAAAAAAAATTTAAGAAGAAGAGAAGATGCATTGAATTGTTTGACAGGACAGTTACCAAATCAGAATCATACAAAATCGTCTTGCTTTCTGGAAAATAAGATCTTTTGTTGAATAGGAAAAGAGCGAGACGTAAGTAAATTCCGTTCCTTTGCGACATAAATTGGGCTCAGGACTCCGTCAAGGTTTTCTTATCTCTTCCATTTCTCTCAGCAAATGATTTCTAACAAGATGCAACTCCATTTTATGTCTTCGCTCTCTACTAGCAACAGCCACCGGGCTCCGATCAAGTAAAACTGGAGCCATAAACTTTGTAATATAAACCATACAGGGTGAAAGAAGAAAAGAAAAGCCCCAGAAAAGGGGAAGGGAGGGGAGGGAGAAGGGGGAGGGGGAAAGGTAGTCACTTATAACTTAAATAGTACATGAGAATGTTTCGTTTAAGGCTTTTATTCAGCAATCCTTTCAAACCTAATGCTGCCTTCATCTAAAATGGCCAAGTGCTTTCTCTTTTTGGATAATTTAATTGGATTCTGAAACCCAGTTTGCTCATCTGTAAACTGAGCAGCTGTTCGAGCCCGTAACTCTTCCAAGCTCTCACCTTCCTTTGCCCTCTCAAGTATCTAAAATATCACAGCAGAGGTTATAGCTGTCTTCTTATTATGTTAATAGGCATTAATCACATGCTTAGCCAGAAAAGAAGAATATAAGGGACCCAAAAAAAAGCCACAAGGATGCTTGTGAACAGTTGTAGTTACTCACCAGATGCCGACCATAAAGGTGGGTGCTTGAAAGTGCTTGAAGTGCATTTTGTGCCTCTTGCTTTGTAACATATTCCACAAATGCAAAACCTCTGTGATTTCCAAACTTCATTGGCAATCGCAGGCTCTTGATCTGCAGAAGATAGAAATATATATATATAGAAGTCATTCATTTAGACCGCAAAGGGCAGACAATTTTCTGATTCCTTGTGAATCATGCATAAAAGATATATGTGCTGTCACAATTCTCTATGGGCATCAATTAATTCCAAAAATATGCACTACCCCACAAATCAAAATCAAACAACCACCTGTCCAAATGGGCTAAATAGCTGTCTCAGATCTTTTTCTGTTGCTTCAAAAGCTACATTTCTCACAAGTAATTTTGTCAAACTCTTATCTTTCTCAACATTTTTCACAGTTTGTTCATCCTTCTTGGTCTGACAGAGTTGCAAGATAAGAGCATGCCCATCCAAAATGGTTCCCTGAAGGAGAGAGGGAAAAAAAAACTATAAAAAGAACTTCACAGTTAACAAAATAAATTTCCATAGCACAGATCACAAATTTTGTTTTTACCTGTAAATCTTTGCAAACACTGGTGGCTGTTTCAACAGAATCAAACTCAATAAAACCAAAACCCATTGAGACATTCTTTCCATTCTTTAAATGTTTCTTTATCTGCAGATGGTTGGTGCAAAACCACATCAAGAGGGCATACTGTTAAGTAAAATCACAATTACGGTTCTAAAGAATCAGATTAAGTTACCCTGACACTTAGGATTTTTCCCCCCTCCACGCGTGAACTGAAATGCTTTTTCAAATTCTCATCAGAAGTCTTGAAGTTCAGGTTCTTCACAAAGAGTGATCTTGACTACAGCATAACAGAAAGTAAAGAGTTGGTGAAAATACATATTTGAACCGGAGAACAAAAAACAACAATTACTTTGATAATTAAAGCAGCAGACTTTTGAGCTAATTCAAACATCATTAGAGATGTTTTGCATGTTTAGGCTATATTTGGAACAAATCCAAATTTTTTTCTGAACTCGTTTAGAAATTCAGAATTAGTTCGGTAAGAAGATGGTGAAAATCCTCCTTATTGCAGAATTTTGTATGGAATTAGAAAAGTGAATTCATCAATTGATGAAATTTGAATTACGTTGTTCCAATTCTAAATAGAATTACACGTGAGGTCGAATTTTATTATCTTGCAAATAGAATTTACATAATTTTTTTATTAAATTAAATATGCTTTACAAAATGAATCCACAAAATTCCTTAACTTGCTACCCAAATAGTCTTAAGGAATCTAAAGTTTGTTTGCCTACACCATCCCAACTGCCAAAGTGCTCTCATCTATTTTTGTACCTAGTACCTTCTTTTTTTTTCAAATCATGATATAAACAGAAGATTATTGTAATCAAGCCAGCAAAGAGTTGCCGAGCAGGAGTGATTTTTCATTCCTAGAAAGATCATTTTCTTTGCCTTCCATCTTCAGAGCATTATTTCTAGCAAAGCTGATCTTATATACTTATTTATTTTGATTAAATATCCAGTCTTAATATTTTACTTTTGTCTATTTTTCTGAAATCCTACTCTACATTGTATATCTTTATTCAGCCCTCATATATAGGAACTAGACTTCTTTAGTCAGTGTTATATTTAACAGTATAAAAATCTTGATTCCGCCTGCCAGCCCATATTCCAACCAACAAATATTCTGACAAAACAGAGGAGCCAAAACCAACCTGCCAATAACATAATAAGAATAATTTCAAATGCTTAAGGCACCTTAAGCTCCAGGAATTCTTCACAAAATGAATGATAAAGTAATAAGGATATTTGAAGAAAATGACACATGCTGGTTACCTAAAAATAGCTGAATGCATACACAAAGAAAATGACAGATTAAAGTTTCTATCAGATGGGTAATGTCAAACATAGACAGAGGCACAAAATAGCAAAAAGCTTAAGAACATATCCTCATGTAAACAAGAATATAAGCCTTATGCACATCGTGCACATTGAAGGAAGTAATAGATGAAGCAAGGATCAGCAAGACCATCACCCAGATTCACCAATGACCATTGCTTAGAACCAATTGACAAATATAAGCTATTGAGAAGACAGATTTAATAAACAGGTAAGAATTAAAGAAAATAAGGTAATTCAAGTATATTAGAATATCCGAGCAGTAAAGTATGAAGAAGAGGGAAAATACTTGCAAGAAACATATACAAATGGCACACCTCAATCCTATCTGGATCGATATCCATATCTGATGTTCCTTCCAACTGTTGTTCCAAAATCAATCTCTTGGCATCACGTTCACCAACAGCCGCGTTAGCCTTTTCACCGTTCTTGGTGGTTGATTTTTGACTAAGAATATTGCCAGGAGCCCACTCCAAATACAATGGAGCATCTCTGTATTAATACAAGAAAAGCAGGTAAAACAGAAAAGAACTATTCAGTTTCAAATCACAGCTTCCCAGAGTAAGAAATCCGAAGTTACAAGCAGAAAATCACACATTGAACAAAAACGTATTTATGTATGCAATAAGAATAAAATTATAGTCCAATTAGTATCTGTACATTCTTTGCCTCTATTACTTCCTGAAGATTACTTGCCGTGCAGGAATTCGGGAAAAAAAGGATGACTTAGAGGAGATAGTTCTATGCATTTATATGCGTTTATAGGTTGTCCTACATGCTTATTTAAAAAAAAAAAAGGCTGTCCTACATGCTATTTATCACTCCACATTCCCTTCGTTATTACATTTCATATAATTTTTTAAAATTTTAATTACCATTCTGCAGCAACATATGGACTCTATGTATTAGTTATCACTACAAAAAGAAAGAACAATCAAGTATTAAGTTGAGTTACTTTCTTTTGTTGTTTTAGAATCTTAGCCTTACATGGTGTCCTGTTTCTTTTACCGCACCAACATATGCTTGTAATATACAGCCTACTTTGACTCCCAACTCTATTTACCCCTTCTTGTCCTCATATCTCCTTACGTTCCTTGAAAATATACTATGGCTGCTAGAGAGAAAGGAAATTAATCCATGGTAAACCAGATTTTTGGTTTCAAGAAACTCATACTTGAGCTATGGCTCTTGCTGCTGACAACTTCTCTTACACAGCAGCATAAGACCTCAATTTAATCCAATTGTGTGTAGCCTAAAACTTTCAACTCATGCTTTATGCTGATGACTATCATCTTCTCAGCATTTCAAACTAATAAGAGTTTTCCCCCTAACCTTCAAAAAAATGCACAAGTCACCCGAAGAGATGAAATATTAGCTCATTCATTCTCATTATGTTAAATCTCGATTCTGAAATTTATTCCACATCTGCTTATCATGGAAGAAGCATTTTATTATTTCTGAGCACATGTTAAAGTTTCATTCAAGAAAATTAGAACTACCCTACAATTTTTTTATGCATAGAGCCCAGTAGATCACAATCATGTTAACTCGACTTCAATCTGAACAACCAAGTATGTCTGTTAACTCCTAAAAGAGTTCCTTCGTTATTAGGATTAAAAGAAATCTTGATGACCTTCATGAATCTTTGGCATCGTAAATGAATTATTCAGTCTTATATCAAGAGTTTTAAACAAAGGCAAAAAAGAATATAAACTTACTTATAACGCTTGTATGCTAATCCTCTAAAAGCTGCACGAGCTTCAGCAGGTTCAAGAAAAATAACCTGAAATATGATGCATAAAGTGTAGAATAACAAACAAATGAGGAACTTTCCTCATTGTTTCTTTTTCGGAGCATAAATTCAAGGCACCACAAAACGAAATAAACAACTGAATGCATACCAAGGCCAATGTCCTTGTAGGAGGAAGAATAATTTTTTCTAAACTCCCAAACTTCCCGAACATCTTGGCGAGTTCATTTTCAGAAGAACCATAAGGCAAGTTCTTCACTAACAAAACATGGTTACTTCGTTTCAGACCATCAGTTTTCCCAGCAGCAAATTCCTCTAAAGCTGCAACATTTACTCCAGCATTTGTTAGGGCTTTTTTAGTCTCTGCAAGAACTTGAGTTTCTCCCAAAGCTATACGTACAGCAAGATCATCAGCTTCGCGGTCAAGTAAATCGCCCTTACTTACACCATATTTCCTGGCAATGTTTTCTATTACCTGTTAAATTGCCAAAAGGAAAATATAAAGATCTTTAATGAAGAGAAAGTTAAAAAACAATGGAATGAATGCAAGAAAATCCTCAGTCAAGTCACAATAATCCAACAGCTCTAGTTACACGATAAACTGATGCAGTCAAAGTCTCATCAAGGCTAAGTGGGGTACTGTCCCACCAGGGTTTTATATTGTAAAAGGTACCCCACCTGGCAAAGAGGATGACTTCTTATAAGTAAGAAGAATCCTTCAATTATAAATGATATGAGATATCAAAGAATGTTTTATATACCATCAAAGCCCCTTACCTGGGAAAATCTATATGGCCAGTATTGACCCCAAACTATAAGTCTATTTACAGGCTGTTGACAGACAGGTTCTGACAGACAATGCTAATGATGCGGCCAGAATCTCTTCAAGCCCAAGTGAAGTATTGCCCCTCAGAGTTCTATACTGACACCCAACTAAAGAGAGAAATTGACCTCTTATTATAAGTAAAAAGATTTATTCAACTCTAATCAATGTGAGATTGAAGACCTTTTCATACACCACCATAGCCTCTCATTTGAAGAAATCCGTTTGACCAATATAATCTCTCAGTATATGAGTCTATGGGTGAGTGCTCAACAACTAGGTTCCTACAGACCAGCTAATAATATAGCCAGACATATGTTGGGCCCAAGAAAGGTATTTACTTAGTTGTTTATCCTGTAAAATATGCCTCACTTGAGAGAGAAAGTGGTCTCTTCATACAAGAAAATTCCCTCAACTCTAACCAACATGAGATATCAAAGAATCTGTTATATATAATCAAGATGATATAAACCCAAGCAGAATATGATGCTAACAAGAATTGTAAAATACAACTATCGTAGTTTAAACTATTAATATTATTTTACTTATATTATAAATTTAGTTACCTTTTTACATTTAGATTAGTAATGATTCTTTTTCTATTTAATCAAGGGTTGCATTAATTTGTTTAGTACTAATTCATTTTCTAGTAATCATTATTCTTTCAGAATTAATGTTAAGAACACTAAAAGTGTACAAGTTCTATTAGTGGTACCATAAGACATTGGATTTTAATAATTGTATCATTCTTAACTATCTTCTTGGTAGATTAAAAGAATCTCTTTTTTTGGGGGGTTTGAAAACATAATAAATTCTAGGTTATCTTTCTGACCTCAACTAATCAAAGCTTCACATAATGTTGTACAATATATGAACTAAAATTTCATAAGTATATTAGGGATTGTTTTCTTAGCTAATCTCCAATTTCTTACAATAATATGGATAAATTAAGTCTTTACTAGCTTTAGTATTTTGTTTATCTTTATATTCCTTTTAAGTTATAACTTCTCTGCTAGGTTTCTCTAACTGTAGTTATATTAGGATTTTATGTTTAAGCACTACAGATGATATGATAATCTCACTTTTTGAGATGGAGTAATGACTTTCTTTTGAGAGAATAACCTATTACAAGAGTTAACTCAATACCTTGGTTGCATGATGCAACCATGTCCTAAATGTCCTTAAGAACCCAGTGTACTGTATGATGCTCCTGGTATTCCAGGAGTTATTCCAGTTATCTTTTGGATTTCCATCCAACTTTGAGATTTGATATCTAAGATTTCTTAGTTTACCCAAAATCCTTGCTAAGTAAATTGATCTTAATTTGACATTAATTGGTGTCAAGACCTAAAATTCCTAACACCCAAAAATTCCTAACCCCACCCGCAAGTGGTCCTAAACCATTTGGAAAAAAACAACAGCAAAAGAAATTGCAAACCCAACAGAAATCACAAACCCCCAACAATCCAAGAAGGAACTTGCACACCAATTTGTCAATTTATTGACTTTGTCCTACATACAAGGCTTCACTCTCATTATTAATTGTCTCTTTCCATTGTTTTTGCTTCCAATAATGTTGACCAAGCGCAAAGTTTGATTTTTCTTTTTTTTTTGCTAAGCTCCAAGATCGTATTTTTGGATACTTGCAACTTCATCATTGGATTAGGATTAGTTGAACACTATAAGTTCCTTCGCAATCTCACTCTTAAGATGAAGCCGTAAGTTAATAAATTATCATGAAAGTTCTCCCAATACCCTTGTTTACGTGATGAAATCATTTCATGCTACTTATATCTGATTTCTCTCCTAATTTTTAGGTTAAGCATTCAAGAATTCCCAAACTTAACCCAAGATCTAAGCAAGGAAACTTATCCTCAATTTGTTCAACATCATGTAAGCTTGAATAATATCAAACAAAGTTATTTGCAATTCCATCTTCTGTCAGAACTACATCAATATCAAGACAACTATTACAGTTAGCAACATCCTTCTAAACTAAATGGTTCTGACGATAGCCAGGGTACAGAGGAAGTTTGGTGATAATTACTGCAAGTTTTTCATTATAATAGAACATACCGTATCAGAGCGCATAAATAAACTATTCCATGCTTTTGTATCTCCACTAGCTTCAGATGCCTTCCTCTCTTCCTCCCTTCTTTGCTTGAAAGTTTTTGGACCTTGAACTGTAGAAACATCATTCCTACAGTGGTAGTAATGTCATAAAAAATTCTCTCAAAAGAATAATGTCATCAAATTACTAAGAAAAGAAGCAATGCATTACTAGAGATCAAAAGTTGTATAGGTTATACCCACACAAGAAAAAAAAAATTGAATAGGTCAATGTAGCACTACTTACCCTTCTCTTTCTGATGAATGCTTTAGTTTTGCTGGCATTACATGCAACAATCTGCCTTGGAAAATTGAATTGTCTAATTCTTCTAACGCTCTGTATTCCAGAAAAATAAAAGTAATAATTCAATGAATTGATTAAGAAAGCGAGGAATACATAAGGAAAAAATATAAAATCCAACTCAAACACAAATCTTGTATAAATGTATTGTGTAAATGCTACTAGTATCTGCTAACAGCTGACAGTTACATAGTTTTGAATAAGCAATGTAAATTTTAGTATAAATGTATAGGAAACTAAAAATAATGAAGAATGGATATGAAATAGAACTTCTAAATTGATTAGAAATTGTATCTCCCGCTAATCTACAATTTAAAGTAATCAGACAGATTAGACTAGGTGTTTAGTAACTTTAAGATTTTATTTACAGATTAGATTAGGTCTTTAGTAACCTATTTAATTTCACTATTGAGATCAAGATATCAGTTAACAAAATTATCAGTTAATTAAAATTATCAAGATAGTTTTCTCAATACCTTGATTGTGTAATTTCTCAATACCTTGAAATGTATGAGAACTGGCTTGCGAATTAGAAGAGGAATTTCTTATCAAAAGATGGAAGATATACTCTCATCAAAAGTACACTTGCTAACATTCCAATATACTATCTTACCACCCTAACTATACCGGTCAGCATTTCAAAAAGATTGGAATCAATTCAATGTCGCTTCCTATGGGGGGACGGTATTGATAAAAGAAAGTATCATTTGGTGAGATGGCCAGAAGTTAAAAAACCTCATAACATGGGGCGGTTTGAATATCAGATCTTTGGTTCATATGAATAAAGTTCTTCAAGGCAAGTGGCTGTGGAGATTCTTTAAGGAAGAGAGCATATTATGGAGAAAGGTGATAGAAGCTAAATGGTGCAGTCTCGATTTTGCTGGGGAGTGTTGCCGTGACAGTAGGGACCATGGACTGGTCGAGATTTAGAGAGTGTATCGGCTGGAAATTGGGTAGGGAAAACTGCATAAGGTTTTAGCATGATGAATGGTTGGATGGGGGATGCTTGAAAACTATATTCCCTACAATATATGCCATTGCACGATCCAAAAACATGAGAGTTAAGGAGGCGTTTGTGACGGAAAATGGAGGTTTGCCTTTGACGGTGAATGTCTCTAAAAATCTAAATGATTGGGAGGTTTTTGATTATGAAGAGGTTTTCAGACTGGTCTCACAATGTCAAATTAGTGATGGAGTGGACCAGCTTCGATGGAAACCATTCAAAAAGGGTGAATTCTCGGTTGATTCATTTCATTGGCAGTTGGTGGGGGCTGGGCAGGATAACATACCCCTTTTCCCTTCAAGACAGATTTGGAAATCCAGTGTTCCGCCTAGAATTGCTTTTTTCGCATGAGAGGCTTGCAGAGAAAGTATATTGACACTTGATAAGCTGAAGACTAGAGGCCAGATTGTGGTTAACGGGTGTTTTATGTTCAAGAAGGCTGAGGAATCTTGCTGCCACTTACTTCTTCACTGCGAGGTGGCCCACGATTTATGATGCCAGATTTATAGACTGATTGGGATCAATTGGGTCATCTCTGGTTCGGTTTTTGATGAGATCTGGGCTAGGAATGGGATTGATCTAAAAAAGAATATTATTAAAATTATCCTTTTAACCCTTTTTTGGACCATTTGGAAACAAATGAATAAGAGGGCGTTTGATGGTATTGAGAGAGATATTAATAGACTAAGAGAGTTATGATTTAATTATTTTGGTAACATTATGTTAGCTTATAACATCATTAGAGATGAGAATTTTAGGGATTTTATTGACACCCTAACAACTTTATAAATTTGTAAATGGGTGGTACTCTCATTGTTACCTTGTTAATATATATTTACACTTTTTATCTCCAAAAAAAAAAACTTTGATTGTGTAATACAATCAACTGTTAGGTGTGATATTCAAGAAACTGTCACCTTACGTGTGATGCCTTAAGGGATCCTAATGTAACTCCTAGTTCATCTTGTGTTATTCCTATCTTTAATTTTTAGGTGAAATATCCAAGAATCCCTAAGTTAAGCCAAATCCAAAAGTAGGCAAACTAGTATTTATTTGTCCTACATCAATGGGTATATAGCTAAAAGGTTCTATAACCCAAAATCTCACAACCTTGTCCAAGAAGATCTCACCATCTGCGTGCAAACAAAAAAATCAAAACTACAAGAAAGCTAAACTCTCATAGCGTCACTACCTCAAATCACCAACACTGCCTGGAAGATGACTATCATAGCCACCACCACTAGCCTTAGACAAAACCTATGCTGCTCCCTCTCCTGGTCACTCGCCCCAAAACCCGAGGGAAGAATGTGTCACTTGCCGAAAAGAGCCTGAGACACTGCTGCACAGCAGATCAAAATTGTCCAGCCACAGAATCTCACATGGGTTCCTGATCTATAATACCCATCATCAAATAGGTCAACCATCAGAATTTGACATTTTGATGCGAAATCCCAAAACCTTTGCTTGAACCTTAGAACTTTTCAATTGGTTTAAAACAGAATTTAGATCACAAGTAAAAAAGAATCAAATTTGTTCAATCACCCAAATGGTAAAAGTTAAATAGAACCCCCAAGAAAGATAAATGATATCCCTTGAACTCAATCCAAACAAGCACCAAGAACAATTGAAATAGGAAATCAAAACTGAAATACAAATAATAGCAATTGTATTTCAAATCAACACCTTATGCATAAAGTGAAAAGAAAGTCAAAACGCTCTCAACTCAATTCTAAAATATCTGATTACAACTCTTGATATTCACAAAGAAGAATTTCTTTGATATTTATAACCAAAGAAATCAATGATAAGTTACAATACAATAATTACAATTGTAACTCCCACAATAATTAGGTTAATTATGTGATAATTACAATTGTAACTCTAATAATAACTAGGCTAATTATAGGCATGTAATTGTTATATAACTTCTTGTAACTCCAATCTTCTTAACCAACACCACTAATTGTTTGTGACACCATATAGTTATGCGTTCATTCTTGTAATAACACTAAAACAAGACTTAAGCTCAAAATGAGTTACACTTGACTATATGAGCTTAATTAACTCAAACTAAAATAAAACAATCCAAAATACTTAAAACAACTCAACTAATTCAACTCATACACAAGACTTATTCACCCATTACCAATAAAACTCAAACAAGCCCAAATTATCTCAAATCATTTAAACTCAATTAAAGTTACGAATTTAGGATGTTCAAAAAACTCATATTTGAACTTCTCACAATTGGTCAGCCCATCATCCACATATTTTTGAGTGAAAACTTGGAGCAACTCTTTAAATTTCTTTACCTTTGATCTTGTTACTGGTCCGCTGAAACTTTCCAGATTTGGAACTCTATTTGTGTTTACGTCATTTGAAATTTACTCTAAGTCATCTTTTGATGCTTTTTGAGTATTTTGAATGTTTTTAATCTTGTTTGCATCACAATTTCTAGTGAACTTTGATCAGCGAGTGGACCCCACAAAAAAGTGACCCAAGAACAGCTCTGTTTTAGCTGGTTCATATATATTTAACCGGTCCAATTAAACTCATTCAACCTCTCCAGACCAATTTTCCAACAGTTCAAACCAGTTACTAAGTGTTTTGGCATGCCCTTTTTGTACTTCTGCTCTGTTTGATCAGAATCTCACTCTGCAGTCCTCTTTTAGAAGAATTTTAAATATGGTAAATATTGAGGAAGAGAATAAGCAATCACTAATAGAGGGTCAAATTGGGGTCATGGCATCTACTTGTAATGGGGACTTTGGGGGAGTAATTGTCATGTGGAAGAATGCATATTGGAATTGGTGGATTGGTTCAGGGGTAAATGCTTGGCTACTTGCATCCTAAAATTTAGGACTTTCTAATGTTGCTAGATGTTTTCAAGGGTGTACACTAGGGGGAGCATGAAGAGAGGGAAGTCATGTGGGATAACTTGGAGGTAGTGCATGGGAAATGAGATTTTTCATTGGTGGTTGGAGGTGACTCGATATAATTCTTCATGGCCAGAGAAGATTGGGTGAAGTTTTGTGCGGGTTTGTTCTGAAGAGTCTGAAGACTTATTAGACAAACTCGATCTTATTTATCTCCCTTTATCAAGCAAGAGATGGACTGCTCTAACTTAAGGTAAAGGCCTAGTTTTTACAGAATTGACCTCTTCTTTGTTATTGAGCATTTTAATTCTCAGGTTCCTAGGTTAGTAGAAAAAATCTGATTGTACAGAACTTTGAATCACTTCCCTTTGTGCTTGGAGACTAATAGTATTAGGTGGAGCCCAGCCTAAGATTTGAAAGGAAACAGTTATGCACCCCAGCTCTAGGGATAAGGTCAAATTGTGGTGGGAGGAATATACAGTGACCGGCCATGCAAGCATTAAGATTACAAGAAAAATGAGCACACGGCAACAAAGTAAAGCTAACTTTGGGGATATGGAGGCCAAAAAAGATGGGTTGATGCAGGAGTTCGATCGATTTGATAAGCTAAAGGGTGGAAAGGCTTCATACAATGCAGAGAAGAATCCTCAGAACAGTGCAGAGAAGAATCCTCAGAACAGTGCAAAGTGGTAGTTGCAAATCTTTTACTGCGGGAGGAGATTGCTTGGACAAAGATCTAGAGGTACTTGGATCACAAAAGAGGTTAGAAACAAAAGGTTTTTTCACAGCCTTGGTAGTCATTATAGGATATGTAACTTTGTGGTAAATGTGGAGACAAATTGTCGATCTTTTTATCACAATGGGATCCTTAGAGAGGCAGTTAAAGGCTTTTTGAAGGAGCTTTATAGAAAAACCTTTTGTTCAGCAACTTTTTTTCGATGGCTTAGCTTTCAATTCCTTGGAGGGCATGAAAAGAGATTGGCTGAAGAAGCCATTCTTTGAGGATAAGACTTTTGGAACTCTCCATTATTGTAAGGGTGAGAAAGCCTCAAGCCTCCCATGGCTTCTCTATGGATATTCTTCAGAAGCATTAGCTGTTGGTTGAAAAGGATATTGTGATATGCTCCCTGATTTTTTCAAAGGATCCTTTGTGTCAAGTCTCAATGCTAATTTCCTAGCTCTCATCCTGAAAATTGAGAACACATGTAATATAAGGGACTTCAACCCATCAGCTCAATGGGTTGTGTGTGCAAGCTTCTTCCCAAGGTACTTGTTAGAAGCCTTGGTCAGCTTATGGAAGTGTGGTTGGTGAGTTCCAAAATACTTTTGTCAGAGGGAGTCTTGATGCCGCTTTTGTTGGCAATGAAGTTGTTGACTCTTTGAAAACAAAGGAGGGGGTGGTCTAATTCGCAATTCTCCCAAGGAAAAAGCTTATAATCACATATCTGGGAGTTTCTATTCCATATGTTATGGAGACTTTGGTAAGTAAAATGGAAGTAGTAGGTCTGCAAGTGAAAAGCAAGAGTCCATCAAACAATGTTTTCTTTTTTCGGAACTTAAAATATATTGATACCTTCTTTAAAGGCTTGTAACCCATTAACCAGACATTTAGGAATTTGTAGTATGAGCATTCATCTTCTTGTTATAGCTACAAAAAAGATCTATTCTAGATATCTTCTCATAAAAAAAGAACAAGAACCAATGAAGCATAATGTACCATTAAACTATTGAAGTGTTTCTCATGATCTGATTAATGAACCTAATAAGTGGTTCAATGGAAATATGGATCAAAATAACATACTGACTAAGCATACACCCTTTAGACCAAAATTTAGTATAAAACATATTTCATATTCATGCCCTGTATCATGATCCAGACATGTTTTAGATAACAATGTTCTCAATACATTGATTGTGTGATGCAATTCTAAGTGTCAAATCAATTCCACTTCTGACTAATATGTTAAAGGGCACAGAAGATTCAAGTCTAGTGGTGAGTGGCACATAATGGTACATATACATGGCCTCAGATTAAGATAAATACAAGTTTCACCAACTTTCAAGTTGCTTCTTGATAAACTAAATTCCATTGCAAAAACTAACAGAGTCTAGAAAACATAAAGTAGATCTTCAGGCTTTTAAGCAACAAAAAGCTTAGTACCTTGCTGCAGATTCTGGAAGTGCATATAGAATATAAGCAAGTCCCTTGGACCGCTTTGTATCTTTATCAACAACCAAATGAACCAGTGAGACGTCTCCATATTTGCTAAAGAGCTCCTGAATCTCATCTTCACTGTTATAATAAAAGTTCAATGATAATAAAGAAACAAAAGATGTGTAGAGATATGTGTAGCATTAAAGAGGAAACAATGAGAATCAAGCCAAGTGCAAAGATATATACGTTGCTGTATATGGCAGATTACGAACAAAAAGGCGACCAGTCTCAAGAACATCGACATTGCTATCTTTCAAGCTTGATGATAGGTTCTCTGTAGGACGATGCTCATCATCACCATCTTCTAGAGAAGCTCTTTCAACTGCAACCTGCGTAGCATCTCTTGTAAGACTTTCATGTTCTCCCTTTTGAGACATTTGATAATCATGGGCCTTGACTTCTTCTTTAACAGAATCATTGTCATCTTTGTCAGAAAGATCATCGTCACCTTCAATGTGATCCTTACTATCATTGACATCACTATCACTCCCTGAATCTGACCAATTTGTCCTCATTCTACTCTTGAAGTAATCCATATCCGAAATCACTTCATCATGAGCAATATTTTGTGACTTTCCCAAGTCATGAGAACCGGCTACTCTTCTGTCTTTATTAGACGCTACATGCACTGAGGCATTGTTAGACTCTACCTGCACCAGAGCCATGCCATCTCTGCTTTCACCTTTGGCAGTAGAATCTTTCGTGGTGATTTTGCCAGTTTGGTCAGCAGTGGGAGCAATCAACATATCATTTGCCCACATTTTGGACTTAACCCTCGGCTCCATGACCAGAAGAAATTCTTGAAGCTGAGGGTCCTCAATTTCCCTTGACTTTCTATCTTTCTTTTTCTCTCCTTTAGCACCCAAAATGGTCAAACTTTTGCTGCCAGAGTTTTCTTCAGTTTCTGTCACTTTTTCTTGTTTCTTCAAAGAATACCGACTCCATGGACGAGGAGTATTTGGATCCCCAACTTTTCTAGCAATCTGGAAGTAAGAATGCAGAGTTAGTCACTCTTAAAATTTCCACTTATATTCATTGCATTCTCTTAAGTGCTAATTACTTACCAAAATGATTTAAATCTCTCATTCCAACAAACATAACCAGGTATTAACAATTTGAATAAGAATCCAATTTGTGATAGTCCTTCCAATTGGAAAGCTAATGAATTATCAAAAGTTAAAAGAAACTGATAAAACACATACCTCACAAGTTATCCTACAAGTATCAAGGTAAGACTTGTTGAAGTACTTGATAGCTTCAAGGGCTTCATTCTCAGTTCGGAACCCAATGAAAGCAAACTGCCTACTTTTACCATCTCTGAAATATGCATTAAAAAATCAAATATCCCCCTCAGCACAATCAAAATAAAAATAAAAATAAAAAATAAAAAACCTCCAACCAAATACGAAGAGTGGTAAAAACATGGAAGTAATACTTGGTGCGCATCAATTTAGCGTCTGTAATTTCTCCTTTCTGCGAAAAAACTTCACGCAATCGATCCTCTGCAACATACTTGGGCAAATTCTTCACGCATATTCTAGACCTGAGTTTAAAAAAGAAAAATAGAAAACAAGCTTTAACAATTACACAACAAAATTAAAACAAAAAAGAGAACTTCAATTTTGCAAAACACTTAGCTATAGCAAAGTTGAAGAATAAAAAGGAAACGAGCTTGAAATTTCACATGATTCAGCTATTCAAAATAAATAATTTACAAAAATAAGAACTAATGAGAAATTTTTCTTACATTCTTCCTCCTCTTTAGTTAGGGAGTTTCGAGAGAAGGATTAAGAAGGGTTTATACAACGCCACGCTGTCGAATACGATTTTTATTCTCGGTTTATATAGTCAAGACTGACTCTAACCCTAGGATATCGCTCGAAATTGGAATCTCTCTATGCATCCAGCAAACCGATTGCAGTAACGCGAGCAGAGAAGGTGGTGCAGATGAGGAAGAGAATTACTAAGAGGCGGCGTGAAGGTTTTTGGTGGGAGGGAAGTGCTCCAGGGACCGGCCTTGTTCTGAGTTCGGACGTTTCCAACGCGGAGGGCCTGTTTGATTGAGCTAGTAATTTGGGTGGTTTTTTTATTTGAATTTGATTTGATTTAGTATTTTACATAATAAAAATAAGAATAAGTATAAAAAGTAACATGCATATATAATTATAATTTTTTAACTAATTCAATATTCACATGGTGTGTAAAAATAAGTACAATGCAATTTTTTAAATCAAACATATTAATTCTGTAACAGTCCGAAAATTTAAAAAGAAATATATATAATAATTCGAGTGCGGAAGTAAAATAAAAGATTAAAATTAATATCCCTTACACAATAATTTAAAAGTACTAAATAAAATCATAGAATAAGTTTTTTAAAATAAAAATAAAATAAATTATAAGGTATCTATCATCTACTCGCCGTCTTTTTGTAGATCGATCTCGGGAACCAGGTCATCCTGATCTGAAATGATTAAATAAGGAATGAGTTACACTAACCCAATAATGACATCATACTAATCACCGTCACAGAAGTAAAGATTAGTAGAAAATTAAAACAACCAATGAAGCAGTAGATTTAAACAAATTTATTTATCAATAATCAAATTATTTACCGTCCACTTACCATAGTGAGATTTATAAAAACAACCTATGCAAACAATAATATTATAAATATCATGAATTCATATATAATCTGTAATATAGCATATATCATACTTTTATATTCAAAATATCAAACAACAATTGCCCCTTTTATCAGCATATTAGTATCCATGGGGATCCATAGGGTTCCCCACTACACGTGAACCTTTCCCTTTAGCAAACTTAATTCCAGGGTCATCTCCATACCCCGTCCGGTATGAGTGTCAAAACAATAAACCTCAATACCCCGTCCGATATGAGGGTGAAGCGGGTCATCCCCATACTCTGTCTGGTATGAGCGCCAAAACCATAAAGTCTTCATATCTCGTCTGATATGAGACAATGTTTACGATAGGGTTCTCTATGAATCTAGTCCGTCCACTATCTCCTAGGATATATAGTGAGGTTGTCATCTTATCCATTTATCAAATCACACCCATTTCATATTTTTCCTGCCAAAACTATAAAGTCTTCATACCTCGTCCGATATGAGACAATGTTTACGGTAGGGTTCTCTATGAATCCAGTCCGTCCACTATCTCCTAGGATATCTAGTGAGGCTGTCATCTTATCCATTTATCAAATTACACCCATTTCATATTTTTCCTTACTATCCATTACTAACTCAAACATGAATACATAAACAAGTAACGTACATCCAACAAAACAAGCATATATTAGATTTCCAAAATCAAACAGTAGTGAAGTAAGCAGTGATTCATGCATTCAAAATCATAGAATAAATAAACCAGATATCATAATGCATTTAAACTGTAAAATAAATCAAAAAGGAATTGACAGATAAATATGTCAGGTTCGGGCTCCATTAGCAACCGAAATTAATTATGCATATCTATTTAATTTGTACAAAATACATTATTATCATTTATTCAAACTTCAATTCTATGATAGGAGATCGGGTGAGGGGGTCCTTACTTGATTTAATGCCGAAAACTAGATTTTCACTGCGCCTACGGGCAGTCCCTGGGTTCCCTAAATTTTTTTTTCGAAAACTGAAACACGCTTACGGTACCTACACATGTCCCAAATAACCAAAAAATCAGACTCAGGGCCTACTCGGCCAATTTTAGAATTCCAGCACGGCGGCTCTGCCGTGCTCCGGTGACGGCGCCGCCGCTCACGGCGGTGATCCGCCTCGAATTGGTTATTTTCGGTCGAATTCAACCAAACTTGCATCAGTTCTTGTGAGAAAACACACCTAGGACCCTCGGTGGGCCGAAAAAATATAAAAAAACCGAAACTTATCTGCGGTGGGACTCACCGGTGCGGTGGCTCCTCCGGCTCACGTCGCAGTTAGGTGGCTCCGGTCAACCTGTAGATGAGAAAACGGTAATTACAACGGTAGAAAAATCACATCGAACAGAAATCAAAAAGGGTCTCATCGGAGGCAAAAATCGAGACACTCAGCGGCGGCGCCGCTGAGCTTCGACGGCATTTTCCAGCCAATTGGCCCGGTGCTTTCGCTCCGATTTGGCCATAGGTGGATTTAGAATCGAATTTTGAGCAAATGGTAGAATTTTTACCTCGTTTAACGGCCGAAAATTGCTTCGGTACGGCGGCGGGTGGCGGCAGTCGGCTCCCTGGCAGCTGGGCTCTCTTCTCCGGCGAGGGCCTCTGGCGGCTAGGGTTAGAGTTTGGGTGCGGATGAGATTATTTATACCCATCCGCTTTTGATCTCAGCCGTTCATCGCTTTTAATTTGGACTGTCCGACTGCGATTAAATAGAAAATAAATCTGGGCCATTCATCACGATTCAATTTAAACCGTTCGTGCACGATTCAATCTGGACCGTCCGTGCACGATGTAATATGGGTCGTCCGTGGGCATTTTTGATATGGGTCGTCCGTGCGCGCGGGAATGAATCTAAACCGTTCGATCGCGCGCACGAGGATCGCTCACATGGCTCCCTTCCGGGTGGCCTCCCGCGTCAGCGTCTCTGCCACCTGGCGCGTCCTGCTTGGCCGAGGCTTCTGACCGGACAGCTGACGTGGTATAATTTTTCTAAATTGTGTTTTGCCCCCTCCCCCCAATTTTCGATTTTTCTTTCAAAAATACCCACAAAACCCAAATTTTCACTCTTTTTCTCTAAAATTATTTTTAATTAAATTCCTAAATAATTTTTATCCCTTTTATTATTATTATTATTATTCTCATTAAAATAAATTAAAATAAATTAAATTCTATTAATATTTATTTATATTTATATAGAATAAATTAAAATAAAATAAAATAATAATAATAAAAATAAAAAAGGAATTTTTTTGGATGTTATAGAATCCATTTGAACAAATTATAATAAGGTCATGGAAACAATTGAATTGAAATAGTTACATGGGCCAAAAAATTCCTTTTTATTTTTATTATTATTATTTAAGGTCATGGAAACAATTGAATTGAAATAGTTACATGGGCAAAAAAATTGCAAAACAAATTATAATAATGCATCAAAATTGCAAAATAAGGTCGTGGAAACAATTGAAATAGTTATATGGACAAATATATATATCTAAAGGATTAAGTATGTTTGTAATGAAAAATACTTGTATTAGTGAGCTAGTACCAAATTAAGCTAGTAAGTATATACTATTTGATAATATCGGAGAAAAATCTCAAACAATTTGTTTTAAGAAATTATATAGACATTAATCAATGTTTAGACTTTCATAAATCATGTTGGTATCTCTCTTTATTTTTAATTCATACATTATAAATATTTATAATCGTGAATTAATTTTAATTATTTTGTTCTTAGATTTTTATTTTATTATTTTAGATTGTTTAAATTTGAAAATCTCTTTGGATTGTAATAATAATTTTGTTAATAACAACTAAATAGATAATTATTTAAAAAATTATGTAAAAATTACATCTTATAATTAATAATTAATTTACATTTAAGATTTGCATAATTAAAACTAAGTTTGCTAATCTTTTACTTTTTTTTTTTACAATTTATTCGTATATGCGTACCAATATAGAAACATTGAAATAAGAATAAAGAATAAAAAATTATTTAATAGTTGATGCAACAATATGAGCCCAGAACTTGAGATGATCTCTAATATCCACTTGATTCCCTTTAATTGAAATTCTCCAATTTCTTAACAGCTTATTATTAATCACTTTTCGTTACCCCTCCATAACTTCGATAGATAAAATATTGTCATTTTAGACTTTCTCTTTTCTTCTTCTTCGTTATTATATCTCTTTCAAAGTTTTTGTTTCTCCTAAGTCTTTATAACCTAGGAATAATAAAAACTAAGCTTAAATCCATGTCTTCCTCCAAAAACAGAAACTCCATATCCATAAAACTTTTCACCTCCTCGAACTCTAAATCTATTAAGTTCTGTTTGCTTTTTTTTTTTTTTTAAATCTTCCTCATCATTCTCTCCTCCATTTTTAAGCTTTCAGTTTTCTTCTCCATCATTTTTCTACCATAAAGTTTATGGTTCTTGTGTAATTTTTTCATTAGTTACTGGGTTTGCTTTTTCTTGTAGTTTTTTTTTCTAAAGTTTGCCAATCCAAACCAATTTATATCGAAAAGACTTAAAATTTCTTCTGCAGTCATTTAAAGAGATTTACAGAAGATAAAAAAGATTAATTATACTATTACAATCAATAATTATTTTGTTTGAAAATGAAAAGCTTATCTTAATTATTATGCCACACAAGTTAGCTAATGTCACTATCTTCTCCGTCTTTTTAAACTTAAACTGAATTTTCGTTAATAATAATAACTAAATAAATATTTATTTATCAAAAAAAATTAAATAACAATTTCTCCTGTTGAAGAAAAACTTGTTGTAAAACTAAAACAGTCAATTTTTTAAGAATAAAAAAAATAATTTTCTTTTCAAATAGACCAACGACTTTGACTTTGACTTGTATTCGTTTTCATTCACGTGTACTTCACTATAATATAAACATTTTTATAAGAATATATTGTGTTTATATACTATATTAATATAGATAGTATTGTTTATATATGTTATTAGGTGTGAAATGAGTCAATTTAGAAATTGAGACAGAGTGTAAAGACCCTCTAAACTAATTATTTGAACCATATAGTGCTCAAAAACACTAAATAAATTATGTCCAAACTCTAGAATATTATTAATACAACATATTGAGATATTTTAAACATAAAACTATGCTTATTTACTAGAGTTAACGAACTAGTACCTGATTAAGCTAGTAAAACTATGTTATTTGATAATAATAGAAAGTTTTTAAGGTGAGTTATTTGAAGAGATACCTCTATAAATTGTGTTTGCAATCTCTTTTACCAATTTTAATTTATTTAATTAATTTCTCTGGAGCGTTGATTTTCTTGTTTTAAATTGCTTAAATTTGGGAATTCAATTTATCTGCATTTTAGGTTGCCATAACACTTGGACTAAATTAAAATAATAATAATCATACATAATTAAGTAAAAATAAGTTATTTAAGTATTTGATTTGATTTTTTTAGCTAAATTTAAGTATATGGGATCAATTAAACAAAATAAACCAATAATATAATAGAACAATTGAATTTAAGTTCACTTACATCATAAATTTGGATTGATATAATCATGGCTGTGAATTTTTACTACGTCCTAGTTGGTCTACATTATTATACATATCTTGCCCTACCTTACTACATATCCAATTTCAACACCGAATTTCAATTATTTTAAAATTTTGAACAATTTGCTCTAACAACTTTGACACTTTTGGACTTCAGAATTTTCAACTACACGTACATATATGCATATATATATATATGTATAAAATTAACTAATTACTGAAGTATATTTATTTAACTGTTGACACAACGTGACAGCCAAACCAAGTCATCTCACATCACGTGGAGCTTAGAAGAAAATTCATGTATATTAATATATAATTTACTCACTATATTTATAAATTATAGGTTAAAATTATATACATATACATAGTCAATGACCAAAAAGACCCTCAATCCAAAAAGTAGAGCTGATCACTCTCACCATATCTAACAACACCTCTACTCAAGTAAATCTATAATTATAAATATATATCAAGTTACCCTTTTAAAAATATGCCCACGATGCTTTTACATATTTAATTACCGCTAAATAATAGTTTATATATATTTTTTAAACGGTAATTAATTATAAGAGCACCGTGATTAGAGGGTAACATATATATATATATATAGATATATGTAAATCTAGATGTGTATTAAGTATTTTAACAAATGATGAAATGAAAATTATAAAACTAGCACGACCACATCGGCTCTCCCAAGCTGGCCTGGTCCATTCCCATGTCCATGTCAAAAATTGGCTTGGGTTGTGAGGTGATGAACCTGGAGGAAGGCGAACCGCTACTACTTGGGCTAGTTGGGCTGAGCCCATGAGCTGAGAAGGAGGCAGTCTGCCTCAGCCGCAGCTGCACCACCTCAGCCTGGGCCAAAGCCAACTGGGTTTGAAGAATGTCGATCTGATGTTGCAGGGACGATATGGCTCCGACACAGCCATAAACTGGGTCTCGGACTCTTGCATTTGCCTCGTACACCATGCTGCTAACGGCATCTCCCCGCTGGTGCTCTGGCAACTCCTGTAAAATTCAGTAAATTAGGCCCATTGAACGATTGCCAGGGCCCAATATTTATTGGCCCAATTTTTTTGGTATACATCAGGGTGACATCATTTAATGACTTTAAAACTTTTTTTTTTAAAAAATAAATAATATTTACTTGTAATTTATTACCATTGCTCTAAAGTTAATCCTAGTTATTATATTAGAAAAAAAAAAAAAAATCAATGAAATTGAAAGAAAGGGAAAAGAAAACAAAAAAACAAAGAAGCAAAATAATTTTGGGGGGCTCACGTGCAAAATAGAATAATAAAATGTGATACAACACAGATTAGGTTGTCTGTGTATATATCTATGTGTATGTGGGTGAATACTTGGCATATAATCTTGTAATTTGGACAATATTCATTTATTTGCATCTGCAGTTTAATAACTTTACAAATCACCAAGAAAATAATTTTATCTCTAGATCTCTGTTTTTACTGAGTGGGTGATATATCAGGTTTAGCGATCATCGTCCCCATAATTCCAATTGAAATGTAAAAGGAAAAAGGAGGCATCACAGGGAAGAAGAACTGTATGCAACGACTGAGATGGGTTATAAATATACAAATAATATATATATATATATATATATATCAGTAGGCACGGAGAAAGTAAAAATGGAAGTAATAACTTATGGAAAAGAACAAGAATGTAAACTTAAATTTGAAGAAAGAAGAAAAAAAAAAAATCACAAAATTACCTGAAGCATCTTGTTGACATTGCTAGCCCCAAAAACTTTATGAACATTAGCAAATTTGTGAGGCTCATCTGCAGGAAAATAAGGAGCAAACACACAGTCCTGTGCACATCTTCTTCTGAGAAGCTTGCATGCTGCACAAGGTGAAGCTGCACCCTGTTTTCTCCCACTTTCCTTCATTTTCTTAAAATTTTTCTTCTCAGCCAAACACAAGTACAGAAGAAGAGAGGAGAGGTGGGAAAATAAAGAAAAAGGTAGAAGGGGGACAAAGGGTGGAGGGTTTTTTATAAACCTAAAAGAGACATGCAGGCCCCCCCCCCTTCTTCCACAACACAAGAACCCTTTAGATTTTTGGTCCACAAAATAAAACATCTCTCCAAAGTCTCATCACTGGACAAAACTTTTTTATTATTTCATTATTCTTCTTCTTCTTCTTCGTCGTCGTTTTCTTCTTCTTATGCTCAGCTACTCTCTCTCTCTCTCCCTTCAATATACATACATGAGACATGATGTATGATACATATACATATACATATACACACACATAAAAACAAACATATACGTATATAATCATTTTGCTCATTGCATGATTTCATAATTTTATTTTGGTGGGTCCGTACTTTATTTTATTATTTTCTTTTTAAAGGTGGTTTGTAGAGTAGATAGTGTGAAAATGATGCATATCCTTCAAACTTTTTTACACTTAGCCTCTATATACTCTTAGTAATATATATATATATATATGTATATATTAAAAAATAACAAAATAAATTACAAACTAACACAAGAAAATTCTATATATTAGAATACATATATTTTTTTGGGTTAATTATAAAGTAAATTAACATGGGGGGATCCGATGCATGCAGTTTTCCATGTAGAAAGTTCACATATTAATTATTATCTTCCATGACTTTCTAGGATTTAGAGCTTCATGTGTTGCATGAGCCTTTCTAATTTCTCCATCTTCCAGCCTCCCAACTTTTACTACTTTTTTTACTCATGTTTATTTTAACATAAATGTTTTTAATACATCCCATATTAATTAATAGTGGAAAATTTTAATTACTTAACAAAGAAATTTAATTAAAATATAATACAAAATTTCATTTCAATTAATTGATAAGAAAATGATATAATTAAGGATTTTTTTTTTTTTTTTTTTATAAAAAAATTGCATGGTCACTTTTTGGATTTGTATATGTGTATAGATCAATTTAACTACTCAAATATCATAATAATGATCAATAAAAAACTTGTGCATGCGTAAGAATATATAAAATTAATTAATGAATCATCCAACATTTTTTTTTTCTATTTTATAATAATTAATTAATTAAACCTCGTCCTTAACCACCACTAATTAAAATAATTAATTTAATTGCTTAATTAATTAATTAATTTTGGAAGATGATATTAACTAATTTCAAAGAAAGTGGCATTGCCTGTACACATTGAACCCCCCCACAAAACCAAATATTTCCTATTCTTGACATTTGGAGATAAACAAGGAGTGTTTAATTGACTTAATTACTACTTTTATGGAACACTATTTGTGCTTTAAAAGTTATTTCTTTTAATAATTAAATTTACTATAGACGTTTTGAATATCGAAATCAAATTAAAAAATAATCTAATTAATTGGATATATATAACAATAATAAGTTACTTATGTCATAACATGCTCCCTTATATAATAAGTATAATAGTTTTATACGTATTGAATAAAGTTTACTGAAAGTCTAACAACATTAAGAAAATATCAATCATTTTTAAAATTAACTTAATTAAAAATAATAATATTATTATTTTTAGCTTATGAATTTTAATTAGATATTTAATTAATATAATTCATTAATTAATAGAATATAATCATAGTAATATATAATTGATGCAATTATTCACGTGTATTAGTTTTAAAACAAGTAATATACAGTTAACATATATACATACACATTGTATATTATTCTTTAGTTATCAGTAATTATTAGAATAAATTATTTTAATTAATACTAATTCAATTTATATTTTATCTATTTATTTTTATGATAATATGTACTTAAATTTATTATTACTAACAAATTTTTTTTATATGATATTTTAGTTAATATAATTTTAATGTATATAGAATAAAAATTATGAGTAAATAATAATAACACGCATACAAGTAGTTGCACTATGTTTTTTGTATTCAACCAAACAACATAAAGTTTTTATGATTTTTAATTTTTTATAATAATCAATTCCAGAAGTTCAACAACAAAATATAATAAATATTAATTACATTAATTATACATTTTAACAAACAACGAAAAGTACATATACATAGTGTGTGTAAGAAAACTGATATTTTATATGTGCTGAAAACAATGACATTCCATGTAGTCTTAGAAAATCATTTTAAATATTTATTTTTTCTACACCAAAGCAGTATGCATATTATTCAAAAAGTAAAAATAAGAGTAGAAAATGATTAAAAAAATATATATATAAATTGAGCTTGA
>NW_019014500.1:114005-131112 GCF_000150535.2 Carica papaya
ATGAGGAAGGAAGAAGATTTCTTTTTTTTTTATTTTTAAATTTAATTTTAAAAAGTTATCTAAAATCTATTAAATAAAAATATTTGTATGTAAAAAAGTCGAGATGAGTCATTTAAAACTTTTTGAAACTATATTTGATATTTTGAAATGTTGTAGATACTTGCTTAAAAATGCATGACTTTTTGTGTGACTTAATTTTATAGATCACAAGCTTTGACACGTTTATCTTAAAAAATAGTTTTTATTTTTTTATTTTTATAAGTATAATATTTAACTTAATTTAGTGAAATTATTTTATTTCACATTTTTTAATATTAATAAATATAGTTTTATTTTAAAACTATATGATATTAAAAACATATATATTTAGTCATACTTAAATTTCAATTGTCATCTTTATGTGCCTAAAAAAATATTATATTCAATGAATTATTATGACACACTTGTTGATTAAAACAAATTTCTATATGTTTTAAAAAATGATTCTTAATAAGAAATGGTGATACATAAATAAATATTTTGTTAAATAAATTTACACTTTAAAAATTCACTGCACATATAAATTTTGGTTTAAAAACAATTTTTGTTAAAAAATAGCAAAGTTACTTATTTTAAGGAAAAGAACAATTAAATTTATTTTCAGTTCACCGCACATATAAATTTTGGTTTAAAAATAATTTTTGTTAAAAAATAACAAAGTTACTTATTTTAAGGAAAAGAACAATTAAAATTATTTTAAAAAATAATAAATCTTTTAAGAAAAAGATACTAAATCTTTAAGTTATATAATTTATATATAAAATAAATAAATTTAAAAATAAGTTTATATTTAGTATTTATTTTGTTAATATTCTTGTTGATACTCATACTATCTTTTATAATTTGTTTTTTACTTTATTCAATTACGATTTATTTGCTATCTAAAAAATATAACTAAATTGATATTGTCAATATCAAAATAAATTTATATCATCGATTAAAATTAACTAATTTTATATAATAATTAGATTCTGTAAAAATTTATTATAATTTTGGTTAGATCATATAACATATTTTGCTGATCACAATTTTTCTACCACCCACATTTATTAATTAACTTTTGCAAGAAAATTTTGAGATTATAAGTAAAATCTCAAGTGGGATTGAGTAAATGACGTACGCATAAAATTGATGTTTGAAACTATATAAATAAAGTTTACAGCTTTTCGTATATATTAAATTTATAGATTACATTTAAGGTATACGTTGTAATATATTTTATTTATTTATTTGTTTAATTTATTATATAGCGTTTATTATTTTGCTCAAAATTTGGAAGACTAAATTCACATTTCTTTTAAATTGACATGGATACTGAAAATAACTATTTTAATTCTCATAATGGATATGCATGTGTTCATATCTTATAATTTTACGTATAATGTGAATTTGATATAATGTATATTTTATATTTTTTTAATTATTAAATGCTAAAAATTTTATGTTGTATTTAATATATTAATGGTAGTAAGTTATACCATATTAGTAAATTTTTGATGCCATATATTGTAACTCTATAATGATTTAATTGTTGTAATTGCGAGCAAAGATCCATCATAGAAAATAATATTTGAAAACAAATAATATTTTGACAGAAATTGGTAGAAGTTTTTGAATTTTTAACAAAATATTAGTTGCATATTGTCATTTATATGAGTAACTTTTTTTTTTGTTATATATCATATTTATATAACTTTAATGTGATAAAATCACAAAAAATTTGTTGCAAGTATTTTTTTAATGAAAATTGACATACTCAATGACTAGTTTATTTATCACAAAATAATATTTGTACTGTAATATTAAATATTACAGTTATTTTTTATTTATATAATTTAAACATTAAATGAAAGAGAGAAATAAGTAAAAAATTGAAACAAATTTGGGTGCAAAATTATTAAATAATGGCAAAATATAATTTTTTTTAAACATCAAATAATTTTTTGTGTTTTATTATTATTAATAAAAATTAAATTAAAAGAGTGTACTATTTTTAACTTACTAAAATTATGAAAAGATATATTTTATTGTAATTGACAATATATGACCTATGTGCTTCAAAGAAAATAGTCAATTAGTAATTTTTTAAAAGTATAATTTTATTTTTATCATGCATAATTTATTTTTTGAAATAATTTTTTATTAAAAAATTTTATACATATAAGTTTTGTTATCACAATTATTTTTTATTTAAATAATAATCACACAATCATCAGGGTACATCTAGCAATAATAATATTTTTACACGCTGTATAATAAATTTAAAATTTTTGGCTCTAATGTTCTAATGATTTTATCTCTTAATCCGAATTTGAAAAACCCCTCAGCTACTCCCACAGCTCTCGTTTGCGGGACCCGCTTGAGCCCGTAGGATTACACAGCTCAACCACAACGGCAGAGACAAACATCTTCATTCAAACACGCGCCACCTGTAGCAAGTTGATACCCACTTTCACGTGGGCAACTAATTTTGAAATCGCCACATCTCGTCGTCTCATTGGACCGTGACTTCACGTCCCGTTGAGGAAGCGTGGGATTTATACGCTATTGAAACGTACAACTCAAAATACCCCTTCCCCCTCTCTTTCTTGCTTTAATGATGTCGTAAGCAGCGCTCTAGACCCTCGTTTTGTCATTTTGGCTTCTCTCTCTTGCCGGCACTCGGCAGGAAAAAGAAAACAAAGAAAATTTGAAAGGGAAGAGACGCTCTCTCTCTCTACAACTCTGCGTGAAGGTGGAAGAGATCGGTAGATTGTAGTTACCAGGTGAGTCTATAGATTGTAGGTGAGAAATGTCTGAAGAAGAGAAATTGTTGAAGGAGGCTAAGAAACTGCCATGGGAAGATCGGCTATTGCACAAGAACTGGAAGGTGAGGAACGAGGCAAATATCGACTTAGCCGCGGTTTGCGACTCCATTACGGATCCCAAGGACCATCGTCTTCGCGAATTCGGTGAGTGTTCGTTTGAAGTCTTCATTCTTAGGGTTTCTGCATTTGACATTTCCTCGGTTCAGATCTGATTCCCGTTTTTTTCCTTCATCGATCTGATTGCATTTCTTCGTGCATGTAAAATGTGTTGTCGTGCAATGGTTTTCGGTTGATTTGCTCTTCTAGTTTTCGATTTTTCCTCTTCTTTTGATGGCTGTTATGGGGCTAGGTCCGCTGTTCAAGAAGGCGGTGGCGGATTCGAATGCTCCGGTGCAAGAGAAGGCGCTTGATGCATTAATTGCATACTTACGAGCTGCCGATGCTGATGCGGGCAGGTAAAGCTGCTTCTAATTTTGCTTTTCAATCTGCATTTGCTTATTTTTCTTCAATTGTTTTTTTCTTTGCTTATGATTTTGGAATTGATGCGCAGATATGCTAAGGAAGTATGTGATGCCATCGTCGCGAAATGCCTCACTGGCAGGCCAAAGACGGTGGAGAAGGCTCAGGCAGCATTCATGCTATGGGTAGAACTGGAAGCCGTGGACGTTTTCCTGGTATGTTTTCTACTTCCTATGCTTCCTATAATGGTTCGCTTGCTATGGAAAGTTATTTTCCTTCCAGTTGTGTTACATGTTTTACCACTTTCAAGTGGACTTTTCTCGGCAGTCTTTCTAAAGGTGATTCAACATTTGGTTAAACAACGGTAGTACAAAAGGTTGATAAATACTAGAAAACAGTGAAAAGAAATGGAACTCAGTACTACTGATATAAATTGGTGGTTGATGTTGCTAATTGTGGAAGAAATAACTGCCTCACACCTGTTGATTGCATGATCATTAACCGAGATTTGCTAGTTTGAAATTGAATAATCAAGTTTCTTATTGGTTTGCCATTTTCGAATGAACATTTTTCAGGATGCTGTTTAAAGTGATGTAACAGTTTATTAAATCCTGACTCTACAAAAAATGATGAATAATAGAGAAAGAGAAAAGGGAACTTGGAGTGACAGTAATTGATTGGTGGTTAATGTTACTAATTTTGGAAGAAATAGGGAGTAAGATGTGGATGTGATAAGAAATCTAAATGATTGAGAGATTGATGAATATGAGGCATTGCTACATTTACTTTCACTTGTCAATCTTAACGGTAATCATGACCAACCAATATGGAAACTCAAGAAGAAAGGAGAGTTCACAGTCAAGTCCTACTGCAGTTACTTGGTAAGAAATGTAGCTACAGGTGAAACCAGGTATCCGTTTAAGTAGCTGTGGAAGGTGAATGCTCTTCCAAGAATTGTTTTTTTTTATATATATGGGAAGAGGGAAGGGAGTATATTTTGACTATTGACAAACTGATGGGAAAGGGAAAATTATGGTGAATAGATATATGCTCTCTATGTAAGAGAGAAGTAGAACCTTGCAATCATATTCTATTGTGGTGCCCTACTGTGTATAAGTTATGGACTATGGTTTATGGGTTACTGGTGATTAGTTTGATTATTGTTGGTTCGGTTAGAGATGAGATTTGGGCATGGGATAGAACTAGTAAGGGGAGAAAAATTGTAGATCTCATTCTGCTTACTATGTTTTGGGTGGTTGGGAAAGAGAGTAATAATAGAGTTTTTGAGGGGGTGGAAGAAAAATTTATTGAAATCAGGGACAAATGGCTGCAATATTTGGGAGCATCGGTTATAGGGTATCCTATTCATGCAATGGAGGATCTTGGGAATTTTATAAGCATACTCAATGATTTGTAAATAATTTTGTATGTGCCTTCCCCTCAGTGCTTGTGAATTAATGATTATATCAAAAGAAAGATGTTACTAATTCTGGAAGGAATGGCTCACTTACAATACAATCTTTAACCAAGATCCTTTGTGCCTAAATAATTAATCACTAATAAGTAAGACTATAGTGTAGTTTGTTGGGTATAAATATGAGAACATTTACAAGAATTTTTTTTTGAAATAAAAAGTCTAACATATCACTAAATCATAACACCAAAGGGGTGTCATCCATGTTCAAAATTATTTACAAATCAGTTAGTAAGTTAATAAAATCCCAAACTCATCAAAATAAAGAATTGGTTACCCCAACACCAAAGAACCCAACACTTCGAGCCATCTATCTCTAATTCTACCTAGATCCTCTTCTTTTCCTTCAAAAGCTCCCCTATTTCTCTCATTCCACACAATCCAGAATATTGTAAGAGAGATGAGCTCTACATGCTTCATTCTTTTGCTAATTTCTTTCCAAGCCCATAACTCATTCTTGACCGATCCACCATTGCCAAACAATAGGCACTAGAATTTACAATTTATGTAAAATTAAGTCTAGCTAAAATTCTTAAGGCATGGGACCTTCCTTGGAGTTTCATGAGTTGTATAAAAGGTTTTCACGAAAATCAGTAAAGGAAGGAAAAGCTGAAAATCCAATAATTTAAATATCAGTCTATAGTCTGGTTACACTACAGACATGTATTGAAATATAGACATCTGACTTGCTTTCTTGGCTGGACATGCTACCTTTAAAATGCTCTCAAATATAAGTCAAGGATCCGAATAGAGGGAACTGAAATAAAACATCGTAGCAAATGAATATGGATTCTTTACATTTACCAAGCACGTGCCATAACTCAGTCATGAATTCATCATTTATAATAGTGATTCTTTCCTTGTCCTATATGTTTGTGACGTTCCTAGAGTTATTGGCTGATCAATTGCCTTATTTGGTGTTCTTATTATTTCTTTTTAGACATTTCGGGGTTAATATGTTCAATAACTCAAAAAATATGCCAAGTGTTGTGCATGAGAACTTAGAGAGAGATAGAGAGTTTGTGACATTCTTGATGTTTTGAGATTAATTAAAGGACAAATTGTGTATCATTGAATTTGACAAACACAACTGTTAGGGATGTGAAATCCGTTTTGGATGGATATGGCGCTAAACACAATAAGTAATGTTTTGTGACATTCAGAGTTGGAACAAACAAAAGGAAGCTTATGAGCTTTCCATAGGTGAAGAAAATTTATTAATTTTGATGTTTATTGAGTGCGTGAAATTTCAAGATGAAATATAAAAAATGGTAATTGAGCTTACTGCGGAAAATATCTTATTGGCTTGTGGTAATGGCTCTTTTGAGCCATATTTGAGTTGAGGTTATCATCAGTTTTGTTTGCTTGTATTGAAAACACTAGTTTTTGGTGTAGGCCCACTTTATTTTTTGGTCCAAATTTGCTATTGTTAATTTTGTTTTAGCCTTTTAGTTTGAAATTCTTTCATCTTAGGATTAATTAGCCATGTATTCGATTCTTATGGTCAATGTGGTTTATTCCAATTCCATTTCTAGTTAAATCACGATGTTTAATTTTCAAGGTACCTTAATATATAGAATTCTGGGTTGTTACACCCCTCAAACAAAGCCCTAGGCACACCCATCTAGACATGAAAAGCTAAGCTCTAGGGTTTGAGTGGCATTTTGTCCCTAACCACAGCTCATCCTCTTATTCTTTCAACTTCTGTTGGTTCGAACCTCCACTTAGATTCACCCAAACTTCATACTGTTCATGGATAGATCACCTAGGTTTGGGTCCATAAGTAGTGACAATTGCGCTATGAAGACTCACTTTCGCTACAACTATGGTGGGTTCCCTTAACCAAGCCACGGCCTATGAGTCACCGGTTCATTCTTCAACAAGCACGCGGTCAGAGCCTTGGGCTCCTCCAATTGCTTGGAAGGTTATGGTTTCATGTTCTACTTCACTTCCTGATGGAGGTTTTTTTCACCCTTTCCTCACGGTACTTCTTCGCTATCGGTCACCCATGAGTATTTCCCCTTACAAGGTGGTTCTTGCTGATTCACACGGGATTCCCCATGTTACTTGGGTCAGAGCATAAACTCTCCGAGCCTTAATATATAGAATTCTGGGTTGTTACACCCCTCAAACAAAGCACTAGGCACACCCATCTAGACATGAAAAGCTAAGCTCTAGGGTTTGAGTGGCATTTTGTCCCTAACCACAGCTCATCCTTTTATTCTTTCAACTTCTGTTGGTTCGAACCTCCACTTAGATTCACCCAAACTTCATACTGTTCATGGATAGATCACCTAGGTTTGGGTCCATAAGTAGTGACAATTGCGCTATGAAGACTCGCTTTCGCTACAACTATGGTGGGTTCCCTTAACCAAGCCACGACCTATGAGTCACCGGTTCATTCTTCAACAGGCACGCGGTCAGAGCCTTGGGCTCCTCCAACTGCTTGGAAGGTTATGGTTTCATGTTCTACTTCACTTCCTGATGGAGGTTCTTTTCATCCTTTCCTCACGGTACTTCTTCGCTATCGGTCACCCATGAGTATTTCCCCTTACAAGGTGGTTCTTGCTGATTCACATGGGATTCCCCATGCTACTCGGGTCAGAGCATAAACTCTCCGAGCTTAGTCTTATGCCCGTTACAGGAAGGAGCTAATGATAGAGTTACTACACCTAGCTCCTAAGAGGACGCCATGTGTCAAAACATAGGTATATCCCTCAAGAATCATGTGCCCATGGGCACCAAATGCTTTAACTCAGTAGTTATTGGCTCAATACTCCTCGGGAAAAAGCATATATTGATATATCATCTCCCTAGTCAAGTCGAAGGGTCAGCTTCCCAACTAACATGGGCCCTATCAAAGATATTAAATTTTGACACTTTATGATTCATACCATTGCCAAGCCAGAGCAAATTAGTACGCTAATCAAATAGCCTTGAATTGACTTCTTGCTAAATCCCATGATCTAGTGATGTGAACAGACCATGCCCAGATTTGTTAAGCTATTAGTTGCCATGCCCTTGGACTTCTTGTGGTCTTGCCATGTGTACCTGTGGTCAATTCTTAAAAAAGAAACTTCAAAAAAAGGCATGGTACCTTAAACATTACAAAATCATGTTGTACTGGCATATATTAGAACTATTATGGAAAATAAAATATATGAATTAGCTGGGAATGAAATGAAAATGAACTATATATGACCATAGATTTTTTTTTTTTAAATTTTAAAAATGAGTATATTCAAGAGCACCAAGCAGATGCAACCATGTACGAAATCAAGATATCAATATGTTCCCAAGATTCTCGCTAGAATGGAAGCTTAGGGTTTTAGAATTGGTTGAACCTGAACTGTAAATGTTCATGGTCTTGGAACTTGAATTAAGCTCAAATTCGTAGTGGCCATGCACATGACTGTTATTGATATGCAGTATGGGAAATTTAATTGAAGATTATTCTTTGTGTACTTTGCATAGAGATTGGCTGGCTATTCTTTACTGAGTTTCACTGGCCTTTCTCCTTTATTTTTCTGTTTATTTATTTAATTTTTTNNNNTCCGATGTATTAGTAAAGAACTGTTTTACTGGAATCTTTTTCGCTGGTTTATGCCTTGTGGTAGGAATTTTAAAATTCTCGTTTACTTTATTTATTATGGCTTTTTAGCAGAGAAAGCTTTCTTCAAGGATCTGTCATAAAAAGTTTTTTTTTCGAAATCCAGAGAACTGTTGTAAATATGAGAAAGTGAATGATTTAATTGAATTGGCTAGTTACATATGTTTCCTAATTCATGTTAAACGGGGCTAAGGACCTTTTAGAGTGATTCCTGAAAACTACTATGAAGGGCAAAATTATAGTTGGTTAAAGGGATCCTTCTATATATATATATATATATATATATATTTTCTGTATGTTGTTTTCCCTTTGTCTTATTGTTAAAAACTTATTTGAATTTTAAGTTGGTTTTTGTTTGTGGTAGGAAATTTAAATTAATATTCACATTATTTATGGATATAGCAGTGAAAGTTTTGTTTAAGGATCTATTTATAAGAATTTCCATTTCCCCTAAAACCAGACAACTTCTCGTCAGATTCCATGTGTGATGCCTACAAAAAAATTGAATATTGATTTGATGGTAGGAGAGATTCCAGTTTGTAAATATAGATTTTCTTTTGAAATAAAAGTATAAGATGTATATTGATGTGTCGGCGCCAAGTGGGGGCTACCTTTTAAAAAATTTACAAGTCAATAAGCATATCTACAATGTAATTAAAATCTTCCAAGTTATCAAGGTTATGTCCCAATACAACGGAACACTTGTTCTTCTTACACAATCCCTCCCAAGCCATTAACTCACTCTTAACAGATCTGGCCATAGACCAGCAGATACCCAAAAGTCCATAGACCAGTGTCCAAAGATTGTAAGTCACAGGACACCACACCAAAATGTGATTGCAGGAATCTGCGTTACTTTTGAAAAGGAAACATTTGTTAGTCATAATTTTACCTCTCTTCATGAGCTGTCGATAGTCAGTATACGTTCTTTTACAGCTTCCCAAGCAAATTCTAGGAGAAGTGCTAGCCTTCAAAATTATTTTTGTAGGAAAATCCGTCCTCTACTATCTTCTATGACCATCTAAGTAACTGTAGGAAGATTTAGCAGAGAAGGTGCCATTTTTTTCAATGACCAAAGTAATTTATCATCCTTATTGCTGAGACGTATGGTGGCCAAAGGCTGCAACAGGTTCTCATATTCTTCCACCTCCCAGTCTTGCAAATTCCTGCTAACTACAATATTCCAATCGCTGCCATTGTCATCACCAAAAGCCTTCTCAATGAGCATGTTCTTGTTCCGGGTGATACCACAAATCAGAGGGGAATCGCGTCTATAAGTCATCTGTCCTGCACCAGAACCAGAAGCGCTCCGTATAAATTTATTGTTCCAGTTTTCCTTGCTTCATTCTCTAGTTATATAGGATGATTTTTGATCTGTGTGTGATTGGCATGCTTGATCTTTATTTATGTAAATATCTCAAGTAAGAAATTTCTTGAATGAGAAAAAGATTTATGGTAATTGCAGGATGCAATGGAGAAAGCTATAAAAAACAAAGTTGCCAAAGCTGTAGTTCCAGCAATTGATGTCATGTTTCAAGCATTAAGGTTTGCATATGATAACTCTTCAATGAATCTATGCTTTAGTTTTGTCTTTTTTTTCATGTAATTGATCATGTTCTTTTTCTCTTTGTACCTAGTGAATTTGGAGCAAAAATTGTTCCTCCAAAACGGATTTTGAAGATGCTTCCTGAACTATTTGACCATCAAGATCAAAATGTTCGTGCATCATCTAAAGGGTTGACTATAGAGCTTTGCCGTTGGATTGGGAAGGATCCTGTAAAATCAATATTATTTGAGAAAATGCGGGATACAATGGTAAGATAGTTATTGACATGCATATGCCTTTATCTGGTCATTTGGTGGCAATTATATGATTGTTTCTTCTGCTGCATGAAGAAAAAAGAGTTGGAGGCTGAGTTGGTCAATGTTACGGGTACGGCTAAGCCTTCTAGGAAGATAAGGTGAGATTCACATTCTTAAGAAGAATTCTTTTATGGCATGGAAAAAGATGAAGCACTTTTTCGAAAAATTATGGGGCTGAGAGGACCTTTCCTGGTTGTGGATGTAACAAGTGATCTCTTTTTGAACCCCATCATCTTTTGATATCCTAGTGATTTTCCTTTTAGTTAGTTTGTTGAGATGGTGCAAAACCATGTGTAAGAAAGTTTCTCTTGATGGGATATCTGTCTTCTACCTTTCTGATGTTCACTCAGCTTTTAGTTGAAAGTTTACACCATCACAAGGGTGAACAGTGATTTCTTGCTTGATATCTGGTTTTGATGTTCATATATCCTTGTCTTGTCACCTTTTTTCTTTTTTATTTGTGTAAGATCTTTGTTAGTTTATTTTACTGCATAGGTTTTTTTGGTCTGGCCTATTGATTAGCTTGTTGAATTGATCTTGAATTGGTGAATTGGACTCCATGTGGTGGTGTTATTTTTGCTGCCTGCAAATTTGTATGAAATACATTTTCCAGATAATGGTAATGTTCATCCTGTCCCCTGGGGTTGCCATCTCTCAGTCTGTATTCTCTAGTACATATGTTTCAGAATGTCCACAATGTTATTCATGAAAAAATAAAGTGAAACGATCTTCTGTGAGAAACAACGGATGCATTCGTGTTGGTATCACTTTGCTTTTTCCTGATAAACAACTTGGTTCTTTGGGATTTTAGAATTAGATTGATAACATTAAACCACTCTGTTTGGATATTGGATTGATTGATTTACATGTGTTTAGATCTGAGCAAGACAAGGAGCCAGAACTGGAAGCTACATCTGAAGTTGCTGGTCCTGGCCCTTCTGAAGAATCTGCAGCTGATGGTATGTTGTTGACTGGTCTTGATTGGAAGATATTTATTATTACAGAGAAAAATTCTGTATGGAAACCATCTCTTGCGATGTATGCTAACATGTCTTGATTATCAGCTCCCGTGGAAATAGATGAATATGAGCTTGTTGATCCAGTTGATATATTGACTCCTCTAGAGAAGTCTGGATTTTGGGATGGAGTCGTAAGTTCTGTGTCCTGGTATTATGATATAAAGTTATTCAATATTTAGACAGTTCTGTTGATTGTATTTGTAATAAAACTTTCTTTTAGAAAGCTGCCAAGTGGTTGGAACGAAAGGAGGCTGTTGCAGAGCTAACCAAGCTTGCTTCAACAAAGAAGATAGCGCCTGGTGATTTTACCGAAGTTTGCCGGACTTTGAAGAAGGTGTATACCAATTGGAAATTAGAGGGCTGTTATTTCATGATTGTTTTTACAGTCCTCTTTTTGCAGATTAGATCTTTTACTCTCATCAAGATCATAAATGCATGCTGAGATGTTGAATGAATAAAGTCTTCTTTTTGCTTGAAATTGTTATTTTCATTGTGTTTGACACAAATGGAATTAATTATTCTCGTGGTGCATGATTTTGGTAAAAGAATGAGTTTTCATTTTTCCTGCTTTGATAGTTGTGCATAAGAAGTTGAATATAGATGCATGATGTGTTTGTTTGAATAGTGATGGTATAATCACAGGAATGACGAGAACTTTAGTTGAAGGAGGTTAAAGGTCATTTTCAAGAGGTTTTCAGCTCTTTTGTTTTCTTAATTTGGCTTAGTAGTGTACACAATTTCGAAAGCTATGTGCAACTAATGTCTTGATGATAAGTATATAAAATGTTTACCCTAGATACAAATATATTAAGAGATTAGGTTTTTGACATCTACTGAAATTTGAAATTTGTAATGGTGTGGTATGGGTTGGTCAATATATGTTCTATGTTGATAGAAAAATTTTCCCTGTTTGGTGTGGAATTGAATGTTCTGCTGAAACACTGGTTCTTTTGAGACTTTGACTAGAATATGGCGTGTTTTTAAAGTTTTGGGCGCTTCGATTTTTGATTCATTTCATTGATGGCCAAACATGTGGTGCATTAAATTAATGCCATTACAGGAGGAGGTGCTGGTGTGATATGAATCTGCAAGTGTTATTGCTTAGAAATCTTAAAACAAGCAGTGTTTTCTTTGAATCAAGACTTCAGTGTATTTATGTGAAGTTGGCTGATAAAAAAATAATCATTCTTTCAGGACTGTTAAATAAGATTCAAAGTTTTTTTCCTGGCATGTGTGTCAATGTGTTTCTAATTAAACAGTTAGAGTTTTGCATGCCATGTGAAATGTATTGTCGGTTGATGCAATATTTTTTTATTTGACAAAGATCTTTCAAACAATTATTTTTTTGCAGCTAATTACAGATGTAAACATAGCTGTCGCTGTTGAAGCTATTCAAGCCATTGGTAATCTTGCCCGTGGTCTACGAACTCATTTCTCCGGGAGTTCACGCTTTTTGTTACCTGTTTTGCTCGTGAGTATAATATCTACTTCTTTATTCGCGCATTTTGATGGCACAATGTGCTCTCTTGTTATCTTCTTGATGCAATGCAGGTTTTCTCATATGTCATGTTCTATTTATTAACCTATGCCTACTTTTATTCCTAGTGGAGCTTTTGGTGGTGATTGGTGATGTAATTCCAAGCAATGTGTTCTTTGAAACTTAAAACAAGATGATTAATGAACACATTATGAAAAGAAAGAAAATGCTTTAACTTCTACAGAAAGTGATATGAAATATAAAAGTTTGATGTAATCTTTTAATGAAAGCTTGTTTTATAGAGTTAAGGCAATGGTTATTATAATAATTGAGCTAAAATCTGGTTTAGAATTAAGGTTAGGAGTATGTTAATAGTTATAAAAGCTTAATTGTTTTATGTTTGTACATATGAAATCGTACGTATCTGTTTTTTTTTTTTTTGAAAGTAAATGAAATCATATTTATCTTGCTTGTCATTTGGATGCTTACTTTCTGGTAAGATTGGACTTGTGCTGAGAGGAGTGATGACCAAGAGAAGTGACAACCGGACGAGAGGGAGGTTTGACCATATGTTTTGATCGGCTAAGAGAAGATAACAGGATGTAGGCCGAGCATGCTTCGACATCCAATGTTGACGCACTGGGGGGTGGTCAGAATGGTTATTTAAGAAAGAAGATTTTTGACCATCGAAAGCAAGACCTTTGATGTCGTTTGTAAGGGAAAAAATCAGAAGGAATAAGGGTGAGTGAGAATGGGTGGGAATTTAGGGGAGATGAAGTGGACTACTTGTTGGGAGCTTTATGAATTATTGAACTAAAGGCAGAAAGGTATGAGGTCAGAACAAGACAAGAAGGAGCCACAACTTGTGGGTGGCCATGAGCATGAACATGAGGGGAAAGTTTATGGTCTTCATAGAGGAGAAAGGGGAGGCATTGAGGTGAATTTTTATTCTAAAAGGGCCACAGGCTGGCAGATGGTGGAGAATGACGATGAAGCTATTTGAAATGGTGGGGAGAAAATTTGAGACATTGGAGAAGCCCAAGGAGGCCAAAATAGATGTTCAAAAGTAAGTGCATAGTCTGGAAGGAGGTCAAGGAATTCGTTTGTCATCCTATGCTGTTCAAACTATAGAACGAAGCTGTGGGTGAGATTAGAGGCGAGGAGAGGGAAAAGCTTTGTTGAATTTGTGGAGGCAAATTTAGGACAAGGGAGTTGGGTAGGAGAGAGAAGACCCGTTTCCAATACGGGTCGGGTCTGGTCAATTTTATTTTTCAAGATTCTAATTACCAAAATGCAGGGGAGGTGTATCGTTTTTGTGTAGCCCAAAAGTAGGGGGCAAACATCATTTTGGGGATAATTAGAATCGGAATGGGTATTAGAGGAGTGAGCCTTGCAAAAGGAATGATGGGCTATATAAACGTCAGACACGAGCCAAGAAAAGGAAATGGGTTGAGCAGGCTGAGTCTGGGAGACGGGTTCGAAGATCAGGTCTTGGTTAAAATGGATCTAGAGACCCATGACCCAAAAAACAACCCACGAAGTGTATCGAGATTGAGCAGGAACTCTCCTGATCGGCAGTGAAGGTGGATGCTCGCATTGATTTCAGTGGTGGAGAGGATAGCAGTAGAGTGGGGAGATGAGTGGTGATCATAAGGAGGAAGAATCTAGTGGGAAGAAGGGGAGAGAAACTGAAGCTTCTATGGCTCACTGTAACCTGGCTGAGACTGGAGAGGAGGGTTCCTCCTGAATTGTGCAGTGGTGTTGGTGGAGAGTGAGGTGTTGATAATCACACTGAGGCGAGATGAAGTGGTGGAGGTGGAAATTCCGGTGGGGGGGGGGGGAGGGAAGGAAATTCAAGATAGGTCCTTTAGAATGTTTAATGGATTAGTAGCATACTTGGGGTCTTTTTTGACGGATGAAACTTTTAAGGAGATAAAAAAAAGAAGGTAGATGGTGAGAGAGGGATTAAAAAAAGCAAATGCAAAAAATAAATAGGGGGTGGAGGGTTTCAGAGAATTGAGAAGGCTATTGTCTACCATTAATTATGAGAATTTGAGGAAAGGGGAAAAAAAAGAGAGCAAGGGTGTTTGAAGATGTTTGATTCATGTTTCGTCGCATCATTTCTTGTAATGTTAGGGTATAAATCACCATAAGAAGATACAAGTTATTGGAGGTTGTATGAATATATAGAAAGAAGTGAGTCGACCACTAAAACTACTGGTCCATGATGTGGTTTGCCGGCATAAATCTAAAATATAGGGGCTTGAAAGACTACGGTGAGAGGTTAGAAAGATCTACTTGTTATGGGAGCATCTAGAGGGATTTTAATTATGTGGAAATAGGTTTTTAAATGTGAGGAGGTGATGTTGGGAGAACGCTTTATTTCATGCATGTTTTAAAATCATAGAAATGGTGAAAATGATTGTTTACTGGTGTTTATAGCAGAGGAAAAGGAGAGAGAGAGGTTCGCTGTGGAAGGACTTGGAGGACTCCAAGCAAAAATAGGACTTCCCGTGGGTTATGTGCCATGGTTTCAATATATTATTGAACAGACATGAAAGGTTTGGAGAGCACTTCTCGAGTGTTTGTACTGAAAAATTTAAAGAGAATCTTGACATATTTGAATTACTGGATTTATCTCTAATGGGAGGTAATGTGGTCTTGGTTCAATATGAGACTCAATCTGGCTTCAAAAATTAACATGTTTTTGGTGTCGGTTTCTTACCAATTGCAAATAATGGGTCTATGCGAAAAACTTTGTAATGGACTATCTTTAATTATTTGCCTATTTGCCGTATCTCAGATGGGATTAAGTGGGGTCATTCCCCATTCAAGTTTGAAGATAAGTGGTTGAAAGTTAATGGTCTTTGCAGTGTGGAGAGGAGCAATTGTGAATGGTAAGTTTAGCTTTAGAGTGGCTCAAAAGATGAAGGTAGTGAAGATTGAAATTAAAAAGTGGAGCAAGGAGGAGGGGAGGAGTGAAGGAATATGCGCCCAATCTTTATTGCAAGATATTGAGGTTATTGAAAGGATGGAGGGGAATCCATAAACCTTGAATTGGTATACCGATTACAAATGAATAACATATCATGGAGATAAAAATCGAGAGCCAGGTGGATAAAAGAGGGAGAAAAAAGCACAAAATTCTTCCATACCATGGCAAATCATCATAAGAGGATTTACTCTACAGAGGAGATGGAAGTACTATGTAGATTATATTGCAAGGAGTTTAGTTTGAGGCGCAAGTTGGATGGTCTCACCTTTATGTTTTTGGATGAGTTGAACTGAGAATCGCTTGTAAAAGAGTTCACTACGGAGATCCTTGAGGGATTCATGCAATGCAAAAGTGAGAAAGCTCTTGGATCTGATGGTTTCAACATGGGTTTTCTGCAAAAATTTTTGGTACGTTATAAAGGAGGAGATTCTTGAGCATTTTAAAAAAATTGCATAAATTTGGATACTTTATTAAATTGTTTAATTTTTCTTTCTTGGTTCTCATTTGTAAGGTAAAAGGACAACAAATATTAAGAGCTTCAGACTTATCAACTTAGTTGGTGGAGTCTTTAAGCTCATTGTGAAATTAATGGCTAGAAGGATAGCCAATGTGATGGATAAAGTGGTTGGCGAGTGTCAACATGTTTTTGTGAAAGAAAGACAAATTCAGGATGCGACTCTTGTGGCTGATGAAGTTGTGGATGAGCTGTTATTGATGAATAAAAAGGGTGTCCTATGTAAGTTCGATCTGGAAAAACCTACAATCATGTAAATTGAGGCTTTCTTGATTATATGTTAAGGAATTTGTGCTTCGTGGACAAAAGGTGTAGGTGGATTAACTCTTGTATCACTACAACCTCTTTTGCGGTTATGGTGAATAAGGATCCATATTCTTTTTTAAAGGCATCCAGAGGTCTTAGACAAGATGATCCATTATATTCCATATTTTTTATTGTTTTCATGAAAGTCTTAAACAAAATATTGTTAAGAGTCAGAGAGTAGGAGTTTAAAAATTTAAAGGTGGGTGAGGGTGAGCATATAAAGGAGGTAACTCACTTATTTTTTACTGATGACACTTTAGTATTTTGTGAACTAGACAAAAGGGCAAATATTAACTTTAGATGCAATTTATTGAGTTTCAAGTAGTTTCTAGTCTCAATATCAACTTAACCAAGTCTGAAATGATGAGATGGGTGATGAGAGGGATGCTCCGAAGTTGGCGAGAGTCATGGGGTGTAAAAGTTTAGAGTTGCCGATTAAGTCCTTGGGATTATCTCTGGAGGTCAAATATGAAGATGTGAGGATGTAGGATCCTATAGTGGCGAGGTTTGAGAGGAGGTTGGTGGGATGGAAGAGAGACCTTTT
>NW_019014500.1:131226-142101 GCF_000150535.2 Carica papaya
TATGTATCATTTGGTGGCATGGAATGAGATCAAAATGCTAATATCTTAGGGTGATTTGGGGTTGAGATCTTTAGTAGAGATGAATATGACTTTACTGAATAAATGGCTATGAAGATTCACAAAAGAAGACGACATCCTATGTTGGAGGGTAATAGTGGCGAAGTTCGGTATCATGGATAGAGGATGATACTCCAGAGCATTGATTGCACCACATTGAACATGGATGTGGAGATTTACGGATTATAACAGGTGGATGGTTGACATTAGGGTCAAAATCAACTTTTGGCAGGACTATTGGCTTGGAAAGTGATCGCAAAGATCAATTTCCCCATATCTATACAATTGCATGCTATAAGGGCTCACGGTTCTTGAGTTTTTCAAGGATAATAGGGGGAAAGGGAATGACATGTGGAAGTTATGAGAAATCTTAATGATTGAGAAATTAATGATTATGAAACTCTCCTTAGTGTACTCACTCCTCCGCATCAATTAATGGGAGTAATGACCAAAAAATATGGAGTCCTAATGCTAGAGGGTCTTTCTCACTGAGTTCTTTTTATAGATATTTGACCAAGAATGACACCACAGAAACCAATGTTCTTTTTCAACAAATGTAGAAGGTTAATGCTTCATGAGGTAGTGCATTCTTTGAATAGGAACTAGGTTATGGGTGTATACTTACTATCAACAAGCTGATGAGGAGGGGAAAGATTTTGGTGAACAGTTGTTTTTTATGCAAGAGGGAGACATAATCTTGTAATCACATCTTTCTTTGGTGCGTCTTGCATATAAGTTATGAACTATGGCTTACAGAGTACTGGGGATTAGTTGGGTAATATCTGCTTCGGTAAGAGAAGAGATTCAGGCCTAGAGGGGTATTAGTGGAGGGAATAAAAGTGTGAATCTCATTCCCATTGCTATCTTTGGGTGGTGTAGAACGAGATGAATAAGAGAGCTTTTAAGGGGGTTAGAAGATGAATTTGATAGGTTTAGAGATAGATGATTTCAAACCTTGAGTTTTTTGGTAATCGGTCATTCTCTTTATATAATGGAGGATTTTGGAGACCTCATTGATATTCTAATTAACATGTAAATACTTTTTTGTACATGGGTTGACACTCTCTTGGTGCTTGTGAAATATTAAGTCATACTATATTTTTTATTTTTAAAAAAGATTGGACTTGTGCTATTTGAAGAGCTTACTTTGTTCAATTGTTTTAATCATTTTTCATTGTTACTTTTGGAATAAAAATAAATAGCAACTCCTATTTGTTCACTTTGTATTTGAAATTATGGTAATATTGTTTTGTGATTTGGACTCCACTTCTGCTTTGCACAAGTGTTATTAGAAGGGGTTACTCTTGATTAATTTTGGAGAAGAATGCCATTTTTGATTAATTGCTTCAATTAACTCGTGATCATTGCTTTTATGATAACAAATAATGGCTTCTGGGCATGACAATAGATTTATTTTTCTGGTAGTGCTTACTTTCATGTCTTAGTTTCTCATCTTGTTAGTCATTATGGTGTTTTATGTTTATGAAAAAATGTAATGTAAAACACTGAGAAGATTTGCTTTTGCTGCTGTTAAGAGTTAATTGTGTCCTCAAAATTCTGAATGATCTGTTTATTCTGATTGTGTATGTTTAATTTCTGAATTCATCTCATCAAGCTATTGCTTGTCTAACACGTTTCTTTTTTCATAGGAAAAATTGAAAGAGAAAAAACCTACATTGACAGAATCACTTACACAAACTCTTCAAGCAATGCATAAATCTGGGTGCTTAAATCTTGCTGACATTGTTGAAGGCAAGTTTCTTGCCAGCCATTTAATATCCCTTTTGCATGTGGAATATTTTTCTTTGAGGTGTTTTTTTTCACACGGTTTTTGCTATAACCTGAACAACCTGCCTGATGAATTATAAGGTTCAGGTAGTTCATCAACGATATTTTTCATTTTATATACTAGAATGTGTTCTCCTTTTTTCTTAAGCCTCAATCAATGAAATGACATATAGGATCTTGTATGTTCATGCTCTATAAGCAAAGTGGTTGCTCAAGCTACTTCCACTCATTAAATTTGTGATCATTTTCCATTTGGCACTAGATGGATATTTGTTGTGGATGTTATATTCACAAAGATTATTCTATAAATAAAACTATGATAATTGCCGCTTACTGCAGATATTAAGACGGCAGTGAAAAATAAAGTTCCTCTTGTGCGCTCATTAACTTTGAACTGGGTTACGTATTGCATTGAAACAAGTCAAAAAGCTGTTATTCTGAAGGTGCATAAGGATTATGTCTCTATCATGATGGAGGTTAGTACATCCATGCCTTAAGGTCTTGTGTATCATTCTGGAACTTTAGCCTTTTAACTCTGAAAATTTATTCCGTCTTCCTAGCTTCATAGTAAACTTTTTATACCATCAGAAACCTTTGTGCTTTTTTTTTGACAAGGTAATGATTTAGTCAGTGGATTGTTCACCTGCTACAGTGGTCAGCTTTCTATTTGAATGCTCTTTTCCTTTGAGATGGTAAAAGAAAAAAAATGTCTTTGATCACTTTGTTATGTAACATGTTTTTAGGCCTAAACCTTTGAGGGTGTTCGGGAGAAGGCTTGGGGAAGCATCCACAGTGCTATGCAGATTATAGTTCTTCTGACTTAGTTTTTTTTCTCAAATTCTAGTTTATATGTCATTTTAGTTGTATTCCAGTTTACAGTTAACACAATCCACTATTGATTTGTTCTTACAGTTAATATGTCATTTCATTTATCTGTCAGAAACCTACAGGGCTCTGCTTTATTAAAATGTTGTGCTGGTATTAGAGAAAAAGACTCGAGGTTGTTTATGTTAAATCGCAAATATACTATGGTTTGATCTTTTTAGACTGGTAAACTAATTAGGATATTCAGAAACAACAGATTACTGATAAAATGTTATTGAGGGATCAGGGAAACTTTCACTTTTATTTTTATTTAGTTCCCTAAAACAATTTAAATATTGCAGTGCCTCAATGATGGTACACCAGAAGTGCGGGATGCAGCCTTTTCAGCTTTGGCAGCGATAGCAAAGGTAATATTTGAGGGCATAGAAAGTGTGTGTGTATTGCTAAGTGGTCCAAATTTAGTTTCGTGATTCAACTTCATTTTTTGTATGGTTATTTTAATAGTCTGTTGGTATGAGACCTTTGGAGAGATTATTAGAGAAACTTGATGATGTAAGAAGAAAGAAACTTTCAGAAATGATTGGAGGTTCTGGAGGTGGCACATCTACTAGCACAAGCTCAGGTCTGTGGAAGTTTCATTTTACATCTGTAAAATATTTTATTTACTTACTGTCAGAAATTATTTGATTTGTATATATGTGTGTATAATTTTTTACCAAGTTTTCCGCTAATGTCCTATCATGGTATGTCAGTGCCAGTTCAAATCATTAGGTGGGAGCGTGCCTTCTACTGAGGTAGGTTGTTCGATTTCTCTCTCAGGATGTCTAATATATTTGCTTCTAGGCTTATTTTCTATAATTTGGATCTGAGTTAATGTCTTGGAATGTCTAGGGAGGATTTTAAAATGTTAATTAAATGGATAGGTACGCTCAACTTGGTGTTTCTCAGGCGATGCTTTTTATCTTGGTTGGCATCTCTCTTGCACACATCTGCCACAAGTCCTGTTTTTAGTGCATTCTTAAGTTCATTAGCTAGCTTGTGACTTGTTTGCGATTATTTTCCCAAGTTATTTCAGTAATTTTCTTTTGATGTTTTACTTATTTGTTTGTTTAAGTTTCTGTTGTAGAAAATTAGAAAGCTGATGTTTTTTCTCAAGTCACCAAAAAATGTTAGGTAATGAATGACTTTTTGTGGAAAATTTTCACTTATTTTTCTATACGTTGCGTAATAAATTACAAGGTCGCCGATGTTTTTGTGACAATAATTTATTTCTCCAAAAATGTTAAAGAACTACCTAGTTCATGTGCTGGTTTATATTTAAGTTGAATATAGAAGGAAACAGTTTATGAAGTTCGATCAATGCATTTCTTATCCATTGGCACTGATGTTTAGGTAACTTATAATTTTTGTTGCACACCAGTCATGCTTGAATTTTACACTGTTTTCTTCCTTGTGGGTTATTTGTTAGTGTGCCCCCAAGGTTTTTCTGGATGCATGTAGATCAAGTGCTTATGCCTCAATATTTTGTTAAATTTGTGCAGACTTCAGAAGCCTCCTTTGTTAGAAGGTCAGCAGCAAGCATGTTAAGTGGGAAAAGACCTGCTTCTGCTCTTGTGAGTTATTCATTTATTTTCCTATATTTTGAGGGTTGGGACACAATTGGGCCGTGGGGGACAAGGTTTCTGAATTATAATTATTAACATTTTGTTATTCTCGATGAGGTGGCAGGTGACTTTTGTTTATCAAAAGACAATCTTGGTTGTGCAGGCATTGGAAATTTCTGTTATATCATTAATTTATTATTTTCTTTTCTTTTGTGGGGGTGGGGGAGGTGGGGCATGTTGAGCGAGGAGGCCATAGGACAGAAATGTTACCATATCGTCTTTTGACATTTGCTCACCAAATTTTTGTTTCGTGTAGCCTGCAAACAAAAAGGGTGGCTCAGTAAAATTGGCTGGTAATAAAAAAGGGGATGGTTCTGGACGGTTAGAGACTTCAAAATCAGCTGAACCACCTGAAGACATTGAGGTGAAGCTATAACATTGGCTGAAGTCGAAAGATTAATGCTGTTAGTCAACAATTTTTTCTACCCAGGTGGCATCTGTTGGTGCCTTTGGGCAATGCATTACTAGTTTGGGTCCTGATACTTCCCTATCGGTTTATTTTGTATTTGCAGCCTGTGGACATGAGTCTTGAAGAGATTGAAAGTAGACTAGGTTCTCTTATTCAGACAGATACTATCTCTCAGTTGAAGAGCTCTGTATGGAAAGAACGGCTTGAAGGTTGGTGGTTATTGTCGTTATTGCTATTTTTTGCTGCTATCTTTCCCCACAGTCATAATGCTGTTGCTTGGGATCTCCTTATCAGTGCCTTCTTCAAAGTTTCGAAGCCTTTTGGTTAAAATCATTATTTAATTTTGCAACTAGAATTTACCCATGGATGGTTGTCTTGGACCACATACTGCACCTGCAACTATAGTTAAATATGTAATAGGCTTGATCTATACGTTGTATCTTGATTTTTGTTACACTTCTTGGCTGCTTTTTGTTGTTTTATCTAATCTAACTTGTATTTTACAGATGGAGTTCATTGAGAGGATGACCATGAATTTTCTTTTCTTTTTTGTGAATAAAATGTTTTTCAATAAATAAATCACCAATTCCATAAAATCTCTAATGGGTCCTTTAGTTCTTAATTGCAGAAATGGAATGGAAGTTACGTGCAGATTGCTCACATTAGATCATTGGTCCCAAACTCTGTGTGTGTTGTTCAGTAGCTATTCTCTCATTGATGGGAAGGATATTGGGGATCCCGTAGATATTTTGGCTAATAGTCTTGTGCATATGCCTTTTATACAAGGGGCATTCCTTTGGAACCTTGTGAATAATACTCATGTTATTTACTCAAAAAGAAAAGTAGAAATAGTAATTCTCCAAAACAATCAATATTTAATCCTCATTAAAAATCAGAAACAAAAATAGTCATTTTATCCTTGATGGAGAAGTCTTTAAGGAGCTCACTTATTTCTTGGCTGATGCTTAACTAACTCCTTGCTTCTTTGTCTTGTATAGCTTTTGCAGATGTGTTGTACCCCCTTGGTGCATTTCAGTGTTATCCTCATTTTCAGAAAAAGAAAATAAGATTTTATGTGAAGACATGAATTATGACGTTAACAAAATCGCTAGACTTGGACTACAATTAACTCGTCTCAATTATTGTGAACCCAAAAGTGAATGTGTTACTATGCAACAAAAATGATTCAATCCACCCTTTTCTCATGTACCAAAGGTGCATAGTAGGAAACTGAGCAAAAGAAGTTTCATTTATGTCATTGGGTGCCAAAATATTCAGCATTCAGATAAAGAGATCTGGGTGAAAAGAGTAAACCTTCTAACAAGTTTAGATTGTAGAAAGCAGAAAAACTGTAATAGAAAGTTATAAATAGTTTTATTCAAAGAATTGACAGATCTGAATCGCAGAGGTTTTTCTATATCATGATCTTTTTTCGTCTGTTGCAGCAATGATGTCATTAAAACAAAAGGTTGAAGGTATACAGGACCTCGATCAGTCCGTTGAGATTTTGATTCGTCTACTTTGTGCTATTCCTGGTTGGAATGAGAAAAATGTTCAGGTATGCAATATTCTTTCTTTATTTATTTTTTCTTATTAAATCATCAGATTATCTTCTTTCTTTATTTTCAAACATTTCCCCCTTCTGGAGTACATCCACAGAATTTACTAACTTGCTGGTTAAGCATTGTTATTTGATTATCATCAGATTGTCTTATGGTTTCTTACTTTTCCTAGTTTGGAATAAAGAAGAGTATCAACCAAAGAATTTAATAAATGCAGGTTCAGCAGCAGGTTATTGAAGTTATCGCTCACATAGCTTCTGTTGCGACAAAGTTTCCGAAGAAATGCATTGTACTTTGCCTTTTGGGTGGGTGTTAAGTCACATGGAGTTTTGCTTTTGAATTAATCAGTGAATTGTTTCTAGGTTAATTCGTTTGGCTTTCTAATAAAATGGATGTTTTTAGTGGTGCTTATTTTACTTAATAGATTCCAATCCAGGCCCTAATCTGTCCTATTTGCATAATTGACAGGCATAAGTGAACGAGTGGCTGATATCAAGACTCGTGCCCATGCTATGAAATGTCTTACTACTTTTTCTGAAGCAGTTGGTCCAGGATTTATTTTCGAAAGAGTAATTGTGGCAGAAACTTATTTGCTTTTTTTTGTTTTAATTGGAACATGTCTCAATAATGTCTTCGAATTTTTTGTTTTATAGCTCTACAAAATAATGAAAGAGCACAAGAATCCAAAGGTTCTTAGTGAAGGGTTATTGTGGATGGTTTCTGCAGTCGAAGACTTTGGTGTGGCACATCTGAAGCTTAAGGTCTTCATGATTTTTCCATCACAATATTTTAGCTTCTTGAAAATTTACAGTTTATTTTCATCTGTCATTTATTTATTGTTGATGTTAAAGAGAGATACATATGTTGTTATTTTACAGGAATTAATTGATTTCTGTAAGGATGTTGGACTGCAATCCAGTGCAGCTGCCACCAGAAATGCTACAATTAAGCTTTTGGGTTCTTTACATAAATTTGTTGGTCCAGGTGAGACATTTGTTTTTTCGAAAAAGTAGTATGTCTTCATTGAGTTTATTAGTTATGTACTTGTATGTGTGTGTTTTTCCTATGCAGATATCAAAGGATTTCTTGTAGATGTCAAACCAGCATTGCTTACTGCACTTGATGCTGAGTATGAGAAAAATCCATATGAGGTATATATGATAGCTGCTGCCCATTTAAGTGATGCTTTTCAGTGGATTCCTGCTGTCCTCACTTGTCATGCTTCAGGGTGCTTCTGCAGTTACAAAGAAGACTGTTAAGTCATCAGTATCCACAATGGCAACGTCTGCAGGTGGGCTGGATGGCCTGCCACGTGAAGATATTAGCGGAAAGATTACTCCCACTCTGCTAAAGAGCTTGGAAAGTCCTGATTGGAAGGTATGATATTATCAATGCTTTCTTTTTTGTCATATTTCTGTTTTCCTATGGATATTTCCTCTGAATAGTGGAATGACCTTCATTATTATTGTTTTGGCAATTTTTCATCTCAGATCCGTTTGGAGTCAATTGAAGCTGTAAATAAAATTCTGGAGGATGCTAACAAGCGTATTCAGCCAACTGGAACTGGTATGAACTTTCCTTGCATTTTTTTCGTTTGTACAAGGGTTGTCAAAATTCTAGATATCTGAAATTTTCCTAGATACTTTATATGTCTTTCCTGTATTACTATTATTTTTTTCTTCACTGCTAGGAGAGTTATTTGGTGCTCTTAGAGGTCGTCTTTATGATAGCAACAAAAATATAGTTATGGCAACTCTGACAACTATTGGTGGTGTTTCATCTGCAATGGGACTTCCTGTTGAGAAGTCAAGCAAGGTTTTGGTCCTTTACAACTTCATTAACTTCCATATATGTTTATATTTGACAAATATGAACTTCAGAGTTGTTTCTTTCAGGGTATTCTATCTGATGTTTTGAAATGTCTTGGTGACAACAAGAAGCATATGAGAGAATGCACTTTGAATGCACTTGATTCCTGGCTTGCTGCTGTTCATCTTGATAAAATGGTAACTTATTGGGGCTTACTTTGAGAAATTTTCATGCTTCCATTCAATATAGGTCTACTTTAAATTAATACTATTTTATTCTTGTAGATTCCTTACGTTACGACAGCTTTGATGGATACCAAACTCGGTGCAGAAGGGCGTAAGGATCTTTTTGATTGGTTGTCAAAGCAACTTGCTGGATTAAGTGATTTTCCTGATGCTGTGCATCTGCTGAAACCAGCCAGCTCTGCTATGACGGTAGATTTATTTAACTTGATGATTTTAAATTTTTTTCACTATCCTTTTTTGGATCATGGTATAGGCATGTAATGTTAATATTTTTACTATTTTGCTGAATGCTTGAATGTTTTTTAGGACAAATTATCAGATGTACGAAAAGCAGCAGAAGCTTGCGTCTCTGAAATTCTCAGAGTTAGCGGACAAGAAACAGTATGTGCACTAGAACTCTGGTGCTTTTCTTCCCTATTTGAGGTTAGATTCATATATAAACATTTTTCTTCATGCACATGTATCGTTTCAGGTTGAGAAAAATCTTAAAGATATCCATGGACCAGCTTTAGCACTTATTCTTGAACGACTGAAACCCTATGGCATCATTCAAGGTAATTTTGATCTTTTCATTTTGTTCTGTTATTTTCCCTGCTCGGTCTTTAATGATAGCTAAGTTGCATTATTTATCCTAGAATCTTTTGAATCTACAAAAGCAAATTCGACGGGAGTGACTTCTAGAGGAAGCTCCAAAGTTGTAAAAGCTGCTTCCAATGGTGTCTCAAAGCATGCTAATAGAGCTATATCTTCAGTAAGTTTAGCAGTCATTTGAATTACATCAGTTGTAAAACTTAATTGGCTAATTGATTGTTATTCTTGTGTCTTTGAAAGAGAATCATTCCAATGAAGGGCTCAAGACCAGAGTCAATTGCTTCTGTTAATGATATAGCTGTTCACTCTCAGGTTTTGCTGAGTATCAAGGATTCAAATAAGGTACTTTAATGTACAGAAGACTGACATTTCTACTGATTTTCTATCATATTAATAGAACAGATGTAATTCAGACTTTCTCATGTACAGGAAGATAGAGAGAGGATGGTGGTTCGTAAGGTTAAGTTTGAAGAGCTACGGTTAGAACAGATACAAGATCTTGAGGTCTCTTTTCACAAAATCATTTTAAAATTATTTGTTTCTTCAGTTGCTTCGTTGTGCTAAATATGATATTTGGCTTCATTGCAGAATGATATGGTGAAATATTTTAGGGAGGATTTGAGCAGGCGGTTGTTAAGCACAGATTTCAAAAAGCAAGTTGATGGGCTTGAGATGCTGCAGAAGGTATTTTACTGTCACATTTGTGCATCTGTTTCTGAGTTGTTTGGGTAGCTGTGTTATTCAAAAGGTTGTTTGAATGCAGGCGCTTCCATCTGTTCGAAAAGAGATAGTTGAAGTTTTGGATATACTTTTGAGGTGGTTTGTTTTGCAGTTCTGTAAATCTAACACAACATGCCTGTTGAATGTGTGGGTTGTTTTTCTTATCTGATTGCTTTTCGTTGTATTGAAAATCTGCTCTCTTGTGAATCTAACACAAGAACCTTGGCTTATGATTATTGATTTCCATGATTCTTCGACTGAATCAGGTACTTGAAGTTCTTCCTGAACTTTTTGATATATTGAAGGATGAGGCATACTCTATGACCGAATCGGAAGCTGCCATATTTCTTCCTTGCTTGATTGAGAAGGTTAGTCCTCGTCAACAACATCATTTTTGTCCATTCATAGCCGAAAATGAACTCCTCCCTTTTTCTTACTTGTTTCTTCTATGGTTGTGTTGATAGTTTCTCTTTGATGAATATCTCATCACTGTTTGCTTTGTTCTTTTTATGGGTTTAGTATTTGACAATTGAGTAATTTTCAGATCCAGATTTGCTGAAATTTATGTTTTCTATACTGCAGTTGGGGCATAACATTGAGAAAGTTAGAGAAAAGATGCGTGAACTGACAAAGCAGATAGTCCACTATTATTCGGCAATAAAAACTTATCCTTATATTTTGGAGGGTTTGCGTTCTAAAAACAACCGCACTCGGATAGAATGTGTTGATCTTGTTGGGTTTTTGATTGAGAATCGTGGAGCTGAGGTACGAGAAGAAGCTTATATATATTGTCCTTTTGGATATTCATGGAGCTTTTTGGGTGCCTTTATTTACTACTTTTTTGAAGCAGGTCAATGGATTGTTTAAATCCTTGCAAATGGTTGCAAGCTTGACTGCAGAAAGAGATGGTGAAATCAGGAAAGCTGCTCTAAACACACTTGCTACTGGTTATAAGATTCTCGGTATGTGAAATTGTTTCATGGCCATTTCGAAGTCATAATTTATAATTATGGGGATTCTGAACGGAAGAATATGAGACCTATTTTTGGTGTTTGAGTTAATATGTAAACAACTTCCTGTACCTCATCTTACTTTCTCATTTAGGCAAGTGATGTGGTCATTTAGCATCCTGTTTTCTATAATCGAAACATCAGTTCTTTTGAATTTTTCTTTAATGCAGTTGTTTTGATGTTGTTGAGTGGTTT
>NW_019014500.1:183985-198450 GCF_000150535.2 Carica papaya
TTTTCTTAGATTATAATTTTTTTAGTCTGAAATTGAAGAGTCCAAATTTTTTTAATTTAATTCAGTTTGTTTCATTTAATATTTTCTACCTTGCTTTAAACTTTTGCATAAAATTTAATTATTTATGTATCATTTTTACTTTTTTTTTTTGCTCTTGTAATAAAAAGGAGAAAAAAATAAAAATTTAAAAAGTGAAAACAAGAAATATTTAAGAAAATTAGAAAAATAAAAAGTAAATTTCTATCTATTTTATTTTAGCTAATAATCCAAACTTGAAAACTCACGTGTCTGTTTTCCCGTCCTGTCAAAAAACCCTAACACTACCCTCTACCGTATAAATACCCTCTCTTTCATAACTCGCGTCCTTTTGCCGTCTCGGAATATCCTAGCAGCACTAAGAAACTGCCGGAATCAGAAGCATCGACGGCTAAGAAATCTCACGGAACACCGCGTGCAGCTCCAATCTCGGCAAACAAGGTATTGCGTCCCCTACTCATTTTTCTTGTTTTGAATATCGTTAATTGAAAACTGAGATTGTGGATTTATATCGAAGGCATTACACTATTTCCGATTTTTGTTTCATTATCTTTCTTTTTTTTTTTTCAGATTTCCATATTTCACTTATTTCGTGTTGCTTTAGCTGTCTTTGCCCTATGTTCTGTCTGATTTCTTTTCAATCTGTTTTTTTTTTTGGCACAAGTGAATGAACATACATGTTGAAAATGCCTGCTAATTTTGTTCCTTGGATTTATTTATTGCCTATTCAATTTACCTGTTGCTTGTTTCGTCTGTCTTGTCTGTTTTACTTGAGGTTCGATTCTGTTTATTGATTGGTGTCTTGTTGATGCTTAAAGTAAATAACTAGGTGAGCCAAAGGCTGCTTCCTCTGTTTTCTTTTGTTTACTTTTTTTGTTTTCTGATATATGTGACCTTTTTGTGTGTTACATATTTCCCTTCTATTTGAGGATCAATAAATTACCTTGATTGATTTATGTTTCTGAAATATTGGTTTGTATTTTTTCTATCCGAATATCCTTTTCTGGGTATTGATAAATTACAATGGTTTATGTTAGACTTCATGATTGATTTGTCAATGGCAGTGTATATTATCTGTCACTTGTCGAACATGTAACCAGTTAGTTATTTAAGCTTTGCAGTGTCTGTAGGTAGTATGATGTTTAGGGCGTGGAGAAAAGGTTTAAAATGTTTTCTTCCTTAACTCGTTGGTTGTATAATGGAATGGGTTTCAGTGCATATATGATAAAAATGGTTTTACAGATTACTACAAACAAAAAATATTATAATTCTTTTGCATTGCATATAGACTAGTTTTGCAATTAATGAAACAAATCTCCATTCTCAGTTGGAGTCTGTCTGCTATTTAGAGTATGTTGCATAAGTTATGATCATGGTTTATTGTCTCTTTTTGATTCTCTTTACTTCATACGATCCTGTATGAATTTTTCTTCAAAACTTTTCCCCTTTGTTTGTCTATTTGGATTCTTTGGTCTGTAACTCTTCCTAGTAGATTAGGACTTCCCCTTATTTTCTCTTTGGATCGTATTAGTTCCCTATCTCCATTAGTAAATTGTGTGATTCATTTTTAGTTGAGCTGAGAGTCCAATGGTTGTAGTTCACTCACGAGAGATTTTGTTTCTTTTGTGTATCGTAATATGGACCCAAAAGGCACCTAAGTAGAACATTCTTAATAGGCTTAGTTGATGAGTCACATCCCAGGTTAAGTGTCTAACACCTTCTTACTATGTGAGCAATTTTCATTTTACGCTCTTCGCTTAATTAGATTTATTTCGCATTCTAAACATGCTGTTATTTGGGTTAAGAGAAATTCTGGTACATGTAATTTATCTATATGCAAAATTGTTTATTTTTAACGAAAAGGTGTGGTTGCTAACAGGACTGAGATTGTGAGGAGAGTGGCTTTTGCTTGCTGAAGGACAAGTATGGTGAATGTTTCCTCTTACCGCAACTGTAAGCTCATTTTCTGTTTCCCTGTATGCCTCCTGGGTGCTTTTAGGTGTCTATTTATGGATGTGACAAAATTAACTGTTTTCTTGTCTTGGCTGAGTTTTGATATGTTCTGTAAATCCTGAACGATGCAGGTGGAAAGACATTCAAGAAGCCACGCCGCCCTTATGAGAAGGAGCGGTTGGATGCTGAGCTGAAGCTGGTGGGTGAGTATGGATTGCGATGCAAGAGAGAGTTGTGGAGGATTCAGTATGCTCTAAGCCGCATCCGAAATGCTGCAAGGGAGTTGCTCACCTTGGATGAGAAGAACCCACGCCGGATCTTTGAAGGTGAGGCTCTGCTACGGAGGATGAACCGCTATGGGCTTTTGGATGAGAGCCAGAACAAGCTTGATTATGTCTTAGCATTGACCGTGGAGAACTTCCTTGAGCGTCGCTTGCAGACCCTTGTTTTCAAGTCGGGTATGGCAAAGTCCATTCATCATGCCAGAGTGCTCATTAGACAGAAGCATATCAGGTAAAGTTATCTAATTTGGTGCCTGTCATTGGGATATTAGCAGCTTATGGTCGATTCTTTTCTACTAAACAGTTGTTCTGATCATGGTATCTTACTTTGTATCTCTTGAACATGTTTTAATCCAAGTGCATGTTTCTGGGGGAAAACCGCAAAGCCCAAACTAGCAATAAGATGCTATTTTGAAAGAACTTAACTTGAGAATATTTAAATTTGAAGGGATTTTGGGTTTCCAATGGAACAATGGATAATATTCCTATGGGCATTATGATTTCATTGTCAAAAATCCTGATTAAGATGACAGACGGATGTTACAGTGAAACCATGTAGTTTTTTTAATGTTTGCAAAACCCTGTTGTCTGGTTACTGTTGAGACCATGGATATGGTTGTATCCCTGAAGGATGATAACGGTTGTTTTGCATATAGCTTTAGCTGACGGCACTTCAGACACCAGTATGGCAAATATGTATTCTTCTTAAGGAATATGGTAAAATATATTTGATAAATATTATTTTGGTGTTGATATATCAAGAAAGAACTGTTGCTGCTGTGTTTTGATATAGCTTAGCATTATATAAGATGCTAAAGTTTGTCAACAAAGTATTCGTTCCTAAAAAGTACTTTTCTCATTGAAAGAAAAACTGTCTGCAATATGAATTTGAAGTCGTTGGTTTATTCCATTAGAAGCAATCTTGCAAGACATAGGAAAGTTTGTTCATTGTTGTTTTTTCTCTTTTTTTCCCCTGGTGGAAAAGAAAGGAGTATGATGATGCATTTTCTACCTTTCCCGTAAAATACGAGTTCTGGGTTTACCTTGATATAATATTATAACTTTCCATTAAAAAAAAGCAAGTTACTGTTTGAACATATGTATTTGTTCTTGGTTTGGCAGGGTTGGGAGACAGGTTGTGAACATTCCATCTTTCATGGTGAGGGTTGACTCACAGAAGCACATTGATTTCTCACTCACAAGTCCATTTGGCGGTGGTCGTCCCGGAAGAGTGAAGAGGAAGAACATGAGAGCAGCTGCTAAGAAAGCTGGTGGTGGTGATGGAGATGAAGAAGAGGAAGAATGAAGGCCAGGGGTTTTGATGTTTTTGCTTATACTGAGTTTCTTTAGTTCTATTAATGGCAGCTCTTATCAGTCAAGTTTTGTTATTTGTTAACTTTTTTTTTTTGGATTTTAATTGCCTGGTTGTTGATCTTGAAATGTTTTAATGAAGTTTTTCTTGCTGCATAATGTTTACACTCATTTTTTTAATATTAACTCCTTATACTTGAATTATAATTATTTAATATTAGAAATTTAGTGATAATGAAATAATTTGAACAAATTACAGGACTGAAATTTTGTTTTTGTTCTAATTATATTTTTACTTGCAAATATTTAGTAAATTATTACTTCTTTCATTTATATATTGAGTTTTAAAGCAAAAGAAAATGAGGGAGGCAAAATATTATTGTTTTACAAAAAGTTATTATAATTTCTCGAAATTTATTAATTAGAAGAGCTACTGATAATAATATTCCACAATGGGTGTAGCTTACTTATATGTATTCTATACAATTAAAAATTAAATTAAATTAAATTAAATTAAATTGAAGTACAAATATTATTGGCTGAAGCCTAAATATACACATAGAAAGGCTATGTAACTTTAATTTAATTTTTAATAAGAGTCATGCACAATATTTTTAATTATAACTTAATAAGAGTTATGCCTAAATTTAATCACATGATATTTAATATATAATAACATAATATTATCATATTGTATTATTCATTAAATTACGGTCCCAAAAGACAAATAAAGTTTTGGATCCGCACCCGGAGGAGTAAATTTAAGATTTAGCTCTTATTATACCGCCATTCAAACAGACACGGTAAATTTTGAATTTTTTAAAATCAGCTCCTCTCGGCAAGTTCTTGACTTAATAACCGTTGGGACTTCAATCCAACGTCTTATTTTCACTCTCGAATCTCCTTGCACCTCATTAGACACGGAAGCAAAATATTTGCAGATGAGTAAAATTATCTTCATCCTCTTCATTTTCTTTCTTTCTTTCTTCAATGTTTCTCATGGATTCTTCTTCTTTATCTACCTTTGGTTCTCTCTATACTGAACTCGTGTCAGTTCGCACCAGAGAACAACAAAGGGAAGAGTCAAAGTGTCTGCTATGGGAGACTCGTTTTCTTGAAGATGATGATGGCGATGAAAGGTGGCGACGAGGCGATTCTGTTTTGGCTTTCGCGAAGGGAACTCAAATGTCACATACGCAAACGCCAAAATATGGTGGCACGAAAACAGCTTTTGAGTTCTTGTAATGGCGGGTTCTACGAAGGGTTTCTTGTTGCCGGCTTTCGTCTCTATTTTTCTATACGTACCGTCTGCTAGCCAGCGCGCAAAAGCACCTCTTCTTTTCTTGGTGTCTTCTTCTCTCTTTTCTCCCTGAAATGAGGTCTAACAGAGCGGGCGTTCAGGTTAGTGTTAAACTTGATTTATTTCCATGGCTTTGGCTGTCTATTATTCCATTTGCTTCTTTGCGTCATCTTGATTAATTTCCGATCGCATTCTTTGGAAGCAGAAGTTGTTCTGTCGTTGATGTTTCGTTTTTATTTTTGGTTATTCAATCGGATGATTTCTCTTGTTAATATATTTGTTTGCGATGTCCCAGTTTTGATAGCTGAAGATTCTCAACCTATACTGCTGTTCAATTATGTATACATCTTCAAACTTCAAAAGCAATGTGAAAAATGGGCAAGTGATTTCTGTCTTGTTCAGCAAATATTGATTTATAATAATAAATACTAAAAAGTCAAGATTTAGAATATTGTTTGTACATGGGTGGTGGCCCTTGGAGCATTGGTTAGAAAGTTGTAATTGGAAAACTAGGCCAGTGATTAATCTTATGATATAAACTGCCTGCTTTGTAGTTTGGACTCATAGGAATTGCATCTCTTACTATCGTAACTTTATTGTTAATAGTAATTATGTTAGCAAAGAGTGATTTTAATATGCTTTGATTCTTTGATTTTTTGGTTATTGGTTCATTTGTTTCTTCTATGCAAATTACTGTTCTTGGTAGCTTCATTTTCTTCCCACCCTCACTGTTCTTATTTATTCTGTCTTCTTTTCTTATCTTTGGTTTGAAGGAACCATATATCCGAGGTCGTTATGATCCATACTTCAATGGTCTGTTAAGAGTTGACAGTGACCCGAGGAATCAAGCTTCTTTTTCTGACATTCACAGAAGTCCTGGAAATCAGAATTTTTTTAGGTCGACTTCTGATATAAGTGATACAAGATTTGCAAAGCTTGAATTAGCCATGTCCTCTGATATTATAATCAGATCTTATGAACATACTTCATCAGAAGCTTTATCAATTGTTACTAAAACAACTCCATTTACTAGTTCAAATGTTCAGTCAGAGTCAAGCCTTGAGTTGGGTAATCCAAGTGAATCAGTAGACTATAGTCCCAAGTCTATGGAAACTGAAGATAGCCATACTTCATCTCTTCTAGTGACACCTTCATTTGAAAAGTCATATATCTTGAATAGAAGGAAGCACGATTTCTCGAGGATTCCACTCCCGAGGTCAGCAGCATCATTTTATAATGGGTACTCACCACAAATGGAAATTGTGGAATCATGTCAAGGCATCAAAAGACTTAACTTGTATCTGAAAGCAAGAAGAGACGACCTCCATGCTGGTGTCCCTGGAAGATTCTTACATGCTGTAATTGGGCAAGATGGCTCTGGTAATCCCTACTGGTTAATTGTTCTACCCGTTGCTACTTTGTCAAGATCATTAAAGTGTTGGCTTTTGTGGGTTTGGAGTACTGTAAACATATATTAAACAGAATATGCCTAGGTCCATATATTATAGCAATGTCTGCATGAATATTTCTCAAACAAAGATAGTAATGCATGAAACCGAGGATGAAGAGACTGTAATGATATTTCAATAGCTGAAAACAAATATTTATTCAGGTTTCATATGCTGCTTCTGCATCACTTTTTTTGTTCAAGTGATCTCCTAGTCATCGTTTATATCTAGAAATTTGTTCTCAACTTGAATGAAATAAAAATTCCATTTGTAGTTGGACAAACTAAATTAACAGTCTTTCCCTTTATTCTCTAATGTAAAAGCATTATTCTTGTTATATTATTGGTAATCTGGTGAACTAGTTTGTTTGTCCTTCTCATAATATATAATAATTTCTCTTGCTAAGCATTACTGTCCAAAAAGGAAAATGTTCCAGGATTTTGTTTCAACTGGTAATTGCCAGAAATTATGCTCTTTTTTAAGCATTTCTGTCCGCAAAAGGAAGACATTCCAATATTGTATTCCAACTGCTAATGAACAATATATCATGTTGTTCTAATTGTCACTAAACTATTCACAGATGTTGGCACTGTTGCTTCAACAATAATGTATTCTTTCTACTTGAGTGAAACTCTTGAGAATGATCATTTGTGCACTGTGCCTGTCATCAACATGAGGAGAGCAGACCTGAATTCCCATGCTGAGCTAAAATGGCTCCTGGATTTTTGTCAAATCGATCAGTCATCCTTAATCTTTGCAGATGAAGTATGCTCACTTAGAACTCTTCATGAATTGACTTTCAGCTGAGTTTCATAAGTCGTGCGCCATGATTATTGTGTAATTTTCTTCTTTCTGAATGATGAAACATTGAACAGGTTGACCTGTCATATTATGATATATTTGGTGGTCTAAAGCTAGTTCTTCTGAATGGTGATAAGCTACCAACCAAACAAGAGGTAAGATTTTGTTAGAAAAACCAACTCTCTTCTTATTAATAAACAACGGATATATGTTCTTTCTGGATCAGGCACTAAAAGAAGCAGTAGTTGAAATCTTCAATTGCAGAAAGGTACACATACTTGTTGCTGTATGGTTTTCTTTTGGCATTTTTTTTTTTAATTTTTTTGTTTTTTATTTTTATTTTTATGTCAAGATATATTCACATGTGAGGATGCATAATAACACTGATTTTTGTCTTACAGGAGAACTCTTTATATCCTTGGGTTGAGACTATTACTGAGGGGCAGGTATCATTTCTTCAAACTTTTAATGATACATTTGAATTCTGAGATTCTATTCTGGATCTTGACGAGTTCACAAATTTAATTATAATATGAGGCAGACCTATATTGTATTTTTAGTTGCCATTTAGCAACTTTATGGTATGAGATAGACAAGCTACGACGCTAATTGATCCAAGGCAAGAAGCAAAAGGAAAAGATGGAGAAATTCATAGGAAAGAATAGAGAAATTAGGGGAAGAAAGGTCCTCCTATATAGACACCAGGTTTTGAGAACTTATCTCTCAAATAGGAAAGTAAATTCTAGTGAAGATAAAAGAAACAAGACTATTGAACCCTGAACAAACTTTACAAGACCCAGAACTTCTAAATTAGCTAAATATTTCCATAACATAGTAAAAGACATCAAGATTATATAATCACTCTCATAATGTTCTATAACCCTAAAATTCTTCCTTTTTATATCTTGTAATTTATCATTACTTCAGTTTTCTGGCAGAAGAATTGTTCTTTCTTTTTCCACCTTTTTCATGGGAATCTCATTTGGGAATTTGTGAAAATAGATCTCAAATGATTCTTTAGAATAATGTGGCATAACTGATTCTTTAGAAACGGAATAGTAGTAATGGAGAAGAAAAACATCATTCAGAATAATGTGGAACTTTTCATTGGGATAAACAGAGCAAGTGGCTTTTTCATAGCTTCTCTTAATTTTGGACCAGCCTGAGTAATCACATATCGTATCTCTGCTTCCAGGATTGTTCATGCTCCACGCTTGTTGCTGAGAAGTTTGCCCTGACTTCACCTGAAATATTGGCTGGGCAAGGATTTAGTCGACTTCTGGTAGTTACTGCTCCTAATGTTATTGCTGTAGCCTTCTTTTCCTTTATAACTCACACATCTCTTTTCAATCTGTTTGTTCTCTGGTCTTCCTGTACACACAGTTAGCTGGCATCCTCCTAGATACTGGGAACCTAACATCCCCTGGTTGTACCTCCAAAGACAAATATATGGCTACATTGTTGCTCAATGGTGCTGGCCGTTTTGGTTGTGATGGTCTTTACGAGATATGTAGGTTGCTTTGTCCTCAGCTTTTCTGTTGCTGTTCCTTTTGATACTTCTATGCTAATTCGTGGTTCTCATTTTCTTGTTGAAGTGAGATACAAGATGTTTGATGTGTCCACTCTTAAATTAGTGGATGTCTTGCGGAAGGATTTCAAGAAGTGGACAAGAGTAGGTCTGGAAATGCACTATCCTCTTGTGTTATTATTTGATAAAAACTAGAGCATCTGACCCAAATTTCTGTTGCTTCCTCTTACTTTCAATCTGAATATGGATGTCAGTTATTGATTTGATAAACTCCTGAGAATACCTAGAATCTATCTTTTTAGCTGGAAAATATCTAGCCTTTGTGTTTGATGAGCAATTTTTCTATGCAAAATAGCTTTTCTAACTGTGGAAAATTTTATGGATGACCCAAGTATCATAACCAAATTGAGTTACTAGTGGCAGTAGTTCCTGCACGTTAGACTCACATGTTTAGTACTTACAGTAGGTTAGGCGATCAAGTCAATAGGGACCTTTTTTTTTACTTGTGTGAATTTTAGCTTTTGCCGATAGCCATAGCCTGCCTGTTGCAGCAGCTCATGGCTTTATAAATATTTTACTTTTGGATGAGGTCATGAACTCAGAATTAGGGTCTATGAATCTTTCTTTTGGGGAGTTTAGGGTGTTAGGATTTCCTTATATTGAGCTACTCCGATCTGAGACTTTAAGATGTATTAAAATAGATTAATGCCTTCTTGAGTATACATTTCTTTATTACATCAATATTAGCTCTTGCATGAAGTGTAGTTCATACCTCCAAATTATCAAGCTATAGTAAAGGGTTTAATTCGTTAATTGTTGTTTTCCAAAATCATTTACGGATAGGGACATTGTATCTTTCATTGTCTTTCATATGAAGGTTTGTTTTAGTGAATTGAATCCTCAAATTACTTTTTACTAGACAGTGACCCCGTTTAGAAAGAGATAAATTGTGGGAAGACCTTCATACAATATGATAATTTAGCAAGTCAGCAGTTATACAGCTGATTGTTAAGTGTAATGGGTTAGAGAAGAAAAATACTGAATAATTCTTGTGTTTTTATTGAAATAAAAAGTAGGGATATATATACATGTAAATAAATTCATATATGTAACCAACATAAATTACCCTAATTATTTTCTTTTTAATTACACTTACATATTTAGAAAGATAATCATATTATTATATATAGAAAATATTCTGTAATATTCTAATACTCCCTTTCAAATTGAAGTATGAATATTAATTATGCACAGTTTATTCCGAAAATATTCAATCCGTATTCCATTAAAAAGTTTTGTGAATATATCACTAAGTTGTTATCCTGTCTTCACATAACCAGTAAATATAAAGTTTTTTTAAATTTTCTCTCGGATAAAGTGACAATCAACTTCAATATGTTTGGTTCTCTTATAATACATAGGATTTGAAGCAATATGAACCGCAACCTGATTATCACACCAGAGTTTTGCAGGAGATGTGGGTTTCAAACCCACTTCATCTAACATATGATATATCCATAAGATTTCGCCTATGGATTGGGGCATAGCTTTATATTCGGACTCTGCACTTGAGCGAGATACAACTGTTTCCTTATTACTTTTCTATAAGATGAGATTCCAATCAACAAAAACACAATATTCCGTAGTAGACCTCTTATCAATCTTAAATCTAGCCCAATCAGAATCTGTAAAATATTCAATATGAGTATGCCCCTAATTTTTGAATACTATGCTAAGCCACGGGGCACTTTTTAAGCAGCACAAAATCTGTTCCAAAACCTCCCAATGTTTGACTGTAAGTGTCGACATAAACTGACAACTCTGACAGGGAATACAATATTTGAACGAGTCAAAATAAGATAATTTAATTTTCTAACAAGTCGTCTGTATTTATCTGGGTCATCAAGGGGATCATCATCATCTTTAGTAAGATGTACATTTAGTAGCATTGGTGTATTGTATGGCTTAGCTTCCAGTTTTCTTGTTTCTGCAAGTAGATCAAATACATACTTTCTTTGAGATAACAGAATCTTTTCCTTACTTCTTGTTACTTCAACCCCTAAAAAGTATTTTACCTGTCCCAAGTCTTCAGTATTGAACTTGGTATGCAAGAATGACTTGAGAGAAGATATTTCTACATGGTCATCTCCTGTGATCACAATATCATCAACATAAACAATAAAAAGTATAATATCATCAGTTGATTGTCTATAGAAGACTGAATGATCACATTTTCTTTTCTTCAATCCGAACTCACATCTACCTCACTAAACTTGTCAAACCATGCACAGGGACTCTGCTTCAAACCATACAAAAGATTTGTTTAAATGACATACTTTCCTATACTCTCATTGAGCAATAAACCCAGGTGGTTGTTTCATATACACTTTTTTTAAGAGATCACCATGAAGAAATGCATTTTTAATATCCAACTGGTGTAAGGGCCAATCTTGAGAGGCTGCAATAGATATGGATAAATGGATAGAGATAAATATGACCATAGGAAAGAATGTATCAGAATAGTCCACCTCATAAGTTTAAGCATAGTCTTTCGTTACCAGTCGAGTTTTAAGTTTTACCACAAAGCCATCTGGATTCACTTTGATTGCAAATACCCATTTGCACCCTACAATCTTTTTTCCTTTAGGTAAATCTACCAGATCTCAAGTATGATTATCATCAAGAGCATTTATCTCCTCAAGCATAGCATTACGCCAACCAGGGTGATTCAGAGCCTCCTTAACTGTCTTGAGTATAGAGATTGAATTTATAAAAGTAATTAAAGTACTAGATGAAAGAAAGAGATGGTCATATGATATAAAATTAGCAATGAGATAAGTTAGCGTAGGAATGGTGCACTGACATTTGCCTTTACAAAGACCAATGAGAAGATCAAAGTCCTGTGCGATAGAATCAGATGACGACAGATTTGGTGCAGGACATGTATCATTAGTTTGTTGTCTTCTAAAATAAACATGAACAATTGGTGGTGGTAGTCGGGTCAGAGACACAAGAACATTATTATCAACTTACTAGAGTAGAGCTAGAGGCACATCATCTGGAGGAGTACTTTTATTTGTTTGCTCAGTAAAGGCGCTTGGTTTGAAGTTATAAATGAGTCACTTGTTGTCTACCTTCGGACTTGTATACTTGGACGATGAGGAGAAGAATGGTATATTCTCTGAAAAAACCACATCAGTTGATACCAAATATTTATTGAGATCTGGAAAGTAGCAACTGTATCCTTTTTGGAGATGAGAATACCCCAAAAATACACACTTCAAGATATTTGAGTATAATTTTGTCACAGTAGGTTGCACATTTCGAATATAACAGGTACTATCAAATATCTTAGGTTGTACGGAAAACAAATACTTGTTCGAAAAAAGGAGATTGTAAGGAACATCCCATCAAGTATTGTTGATGACATACGATTAATCAAGAAATAAGCTGTAGAAACAACATCAACGCAGAATCGCTTAAGGACTTGTGTTTGAAACAAGAGGGCTCGAGCTGTCTCAAGTAAATGTTTGTTCTTCCTCTCAGCGATCCCATTTTGAGATGGTGTATCAACCCACAAGAATTGGTGAATGATCCTATGTTGAGTCATATAGTTCTGAAATGAATCTGACATATATTTCTTGACATTATCACTCATCCTCAATACATGCACAAAAATATTGAATTGTGTCTTAATTTCAGCATATAAAGCACAAAAATTAGAAAATATTTATGAACGATTTCCTATAAAATATATTCAAGTCATGCAAGAAAAATCATCGACAAAGTAACGAAATACTTGAACCCAGTTTTGGACGGAATAGGGCAGGGGCCCCAAATATCAAAATAAACTAACTTAAAAATAGATTCATATTAACCTTTGGACTTGATGGACTACGGTGATGTTTTGCAAATCGACATGACTCACAATTCAGTGAGGATATATTGTGAAATTGAGGACATAACTTCTTTAACACAGGTAGAGATCGATGTCTCAATTGACAATGTGCTTCAAATGGAGAGATAATACTGGAGCATGCAACAGATCGAGGTACCCAAGTATCAAGAATGTAAAAACCATTCGACGTATTTGCTTTATCAATAATTTGTTTCGTCATAAGATCTTGAAGAACACAGTGATTAGAAAAAAATGTAATACAACAATTCAAATATTTAGTTAACTTACATAAATTAGATTGAAGACAAGTTTAAATAGATAGAGTAATAGATGATGTTGGTTTTGTGGTCCTCAAACCCACAATATTATATGTCGACCCATCAGCAATAGTTACAGGAAAAGATATTTTGTGTGGTTGAAAACTAGAAAAAATATAAAGATTACCTGTCATGTGATCCGTAACATCAGAATCAATCACCCATCTGTTTGAGGAGGAGATAAGACATTTTTTTCCAGATTCAGTAAGATTAGAAAATTTATTCAAAGATTCCTGATATTGAGTAAATTTAGTATACTCATCAGCTGAAATTATAACAGTTCTCTCAGAAGATAAACTACAATAGCAGCAACAATATATTAGTAGTCTGTGTCATCCGATTGTGATTCTGCAATTTCTTACAGTACCACTTTATATGCCCTTATTCATGGCAGTAATAGCAGACAATATTATCATCTATTTTAATTCAGAAATTACAAAAAAATACCACTCATAATACCCAAATCACAACAGTAGAGATACTCAGAAAACATTTCAAAGAAACTAGAAAATCTAATAAAACAGAGTATCTCTTCACACACGGGTATCAACAATCCTACAAGGATCTCATTGTCAACCACCGAAGGACTTGCGTTGCCGCATGAACCCTGCCTAAAACCACCAAACCTTCTCCTTTCGGCCAGTAATCACCACAGAACTTCAATGCCAGCCCTAATCCAGAATGGTGCTCGCAGAAACACCCCAAATCGTGCAGGAGAGTGGAGAATCGCTGGCCGTCGGGTGATTTGCTCCGCCGCACCTTTTTTCTCTTCAACCTTCTGGTTTCGTGCACAAAACCGGCCAACCTAACTCCTCTGTTGCTTCTATCCTCGAATAGGAACCCAGAACGCACGAAAATGCTCTCCTCCGGCAATCCTGCCGCACACAGCCACAAACCGCCGCACGAACCGCTTCCTCGGCTTCTCCCGCATACACAACTGTGCTGGCTGCACTTTGAACTAGTTGGAGATTGGTGGTTGTCTTTCTCCGACATCGGGAATGGGTTGTTCAACCCTTCTTTTGGTCTGATGTGATTTGACCTCTAAAACTCTAAACTTAACCTGAGCTCTGATACCATATAACGAGTTAGGAAAGAAAAATACTGAATAACTCTTATGTTCTTATTGAAATGAAAAGTATAGATATATATACATGTATACGGATTCATATACGGTAACCAACATAAATTATCCTAATTATTTTCTTCCTAATTATGCTTACATATTTAGACAGATAATCATATTATTATGTATAAAAAATATTTTATAATATTCTAACACTAAGTGATGCAGTGAATGTTAAGAAGATTTCGTGTGTTTCTTCCCCATTATAACAATAAGGGCTCATTAGACATAACACACTAGGGTTTCAAAGTTTGGAAAGAAACCAACAACTTTCATAAACAACTAAGTGAAGCTTATTTGGATTATTCCTTGACTTGGTCAATTTTCGTTTTCCATGGTAAAACATTTATAGAACTACCTATAAAAAGTAACCATATTCTGGTTGATATTTTGTTTTATATATATATATATATGGATTGCATCCTCTTGGTGCTTTTTGAATATTCTCACATTTTTCTTCTAAAAAAGG
>NW_019014500.1:213551-234782 GCF_000150535.2 Carica papaya
TACCGTCTTTCCAAACAGGTAAAGGAAGATCTAGAAAATACCCATTTGTACAGATTTTAGTGTTACGAGACCAATAACAACGTCCTGGAAACAGAACACACTGAAATCTTTAGAATTAAATCTAAGTAGAAATATTTACATCTAATTGATTCCACCATCGAAATTCACAAACTAAGGTCCACTTCGTTGTTTAATGCTAAATTATTGCTGCATTGTGTTCAAGATAATCACTTTGCATCTATGCAAAATTCTCAAATCATCAGAAACCATGCAATTCTAGCAATCTAACATGCTCATGTTAGCAACATCAAACATTTTTCCTCCCTTTTTATACATTCAATAGACTCTAAAAAAACTCTAATATGTAATATATATCTAATACCTTGCATATCCAAATTCTCTGCCAGGAGTTAAAAAAATTATCAATTTCAGTAACCAACATCATTCATTAAAACTGAAAAGAATTTTCAGATTTGCATTATTATGCAGCCTACTTTGGGATTCAATGCTCCTAGCAGAGACACAATCCAGATACAGTTCTTATATACCTAAAAAACTAGACATGATCATTGGATGAAGGGGATCCAGTAGCCCAAAATCAACTAAGTGAAATCCCAGAATTAGCAGTAATTATTTAAAAATCATAATTTACTCGGTTCTCATCCAAATCATGCAATTTCGATTTCTTAAAAGATTATGATATATATTCTATCTATATAAGTTTGCTCTTCAGAAATTGGTGAAGAAAATGACAGAATTGCTGGAATGGTACTGCATGTTCAACTTCTCTATTTGTCTTCTAGCCCCAAAGCACAGATGCTATTAAATTGAGGCCTAGATTAGGTTTGGATATTACTTCTTGATTGCAGATCAATGCTCCTTCTTGCCTTTTCTTCTCATCTGTTAGGATTACCTAGAGTTTCCTAAATTAGTCTCTATAAATAAACTATAAATAAATTTTATTTATTTCGAAATAATTCTTTATTTTATGAAATAGCAATTTAAGCGCTTTTGGGTGAATAAAAATAATAAATTTTTCTTGGACCAAGCATTACATGGGAAGAGAAAAGAAAAACATAAGAACGGTGGAAAGGAAGAGAAAGGATACTATTTTACTTTTCTTGTTTGGATGCTAAAAACTGGGTGAAAAGTGAATAGAGAGAATAGTATTTAAAGTTGTCTGCTTGTAAAGAAAGGAAAACATCTATTTTTATAATTGTACTAATGTAGGAAGCATAATTCAAACTTTTCACCGTGGTAATTTAATTTTCTTTTCATTGACTCCAATTTGGAGAATTACAAAAATAATAGAGCAGGAAGAAATTGAAGACTAAAGTTTATATTTTTTACTTCTATTCTATCGAAAATTAAACTCCCAAGCAAGAGAAAGTGAAACGATTTTCTGTTCCATCTCCTCTATTCCCCTCAGTCTATCTCTATCCATATGTATGTTTAAGAAATGAAAGGAAAATTTATTGGGATAGAGTTTTAGTGCCAATTTTTTGTCCATTATTGGAACATGAAGAGAGAGAAAAATGAAACTTATAGTACATAAAATATTTTATAGTTTTTCATTTTTTTAAATTTAGATGTGTTTATGCATGTGTTTATTTATGAAAGTATGTGAGAGTTGCATATTTATGGAATAATAAAAGTACAAAACAAAATATTGTTTTAGAAGATACTAAAAAACAACAATCTTCTAAAACTTTCTAACTCTATCATCATCTTTTAACTATTATTTACTTCATTTAACTTACATAATTTTATAAATAAAATACATAAAATTTAGAAGATGGAAACTTAAAATGTTTTCATGTACCCAAAAATAGTCTTGATTTCTGTATTAACATTATATTCTTTGAAACTTGTTGTTGCTTTCGTTCCAAGCTACATATTGTAATAGTTCTACTTGTATGCTCAACTTCTATTTAATTCCCAGATTGACAAGAAGGGATTCACAATGTTACATGCAATCGTTTTGAAGTTTGATAATATCATTTAACTACCAATCCTATCTTCTTATCGAGTATTTGTGTTGTCTTGAGGTGCTATTTGTCATCCAAGAAAACACCTTTGTAATTGTACTATTAATTTCATCTTGCATTTAGTTGACATAGGAATCATTGAACCAGGTAAACCTGATGGAAGTAGTTCAAGATTAAAGATGGCATCCATAGGGATGAGTTCTATTGGGATTTCGGTGGAGCAACTTTTTTCTCATGAGGATACATCAGCTCAAGAAATAAAATATTTTCAAAGTAAGTGATAAAAGCCATGTTCAGCATCAATTTATATTACTGGACATGAGATTTTAAATACAATATTAAGATAAGAATACCAGTATTTGTTCTTGTCACTGAGAAGCTGGTGTAGGACAACCTAACCCAAATAGTAAGTTTGCTGAAAATAAGTGAAGACTAAAGGAGTAAATGGAATAAGGAAACCACGTTGCCTCAAATTATCTTCTGGATATGTTGTTAGGATGAGAGAAAATGTTTTTCTTATTGGAAAGTATAGAGTTTAAACAATTATATTATCATTAACTGGTCAAGAAAAAGGCTTTTTTTTTCCTTTTCCGTTTTAGCTAGAAAGAGTTCAACAAGCGTAGTAGAAGGAAAGAGGGACTTTCTAAACTAAAAATTGATACAAGTGTAAAATGTTTTGTTCTGTTCTTCCCATCAGCAAACCTTCTAGTCAAATTAACTTGGCATTTTTCAGCAATAAATATTGACTTATTTATTTATATATTGAATGCTTCTTTTGTAATTTCAGAGCTGGAGAAAATTCGGCTTCTTATAATTGTCTCAGGGTATTATGATACACAGAAAAACTTCAAGGTTTGTTGATATGTTTTATCCTCAATTTCTTTATTGAGATCTAGAGAATAACGACTTCTTTTTTTTTTTTGGTAAGAAAATGGTGTTATTGCTTTTTAGAACCAGGGTCCTATACATCACATTATACAGCCAGTAGTATATAAAGAGATAAATATATTCTTATATTTGATATGATTTTAAATTTTTTATGTAGTTTGCATAAATGCTCTTGTTTTTTTTCTGTGTTCATTAAGCCTCCACAAACTAATCCTTCGTAAAGTTATAAATAGCACATTCATGTGATTAATGAAATTCCCTGGAACATGTTTCTCATATCTATTTAGGGGAGACAAGGATTCCATGTCTTGGAACTGTTGTCATTCCCAATTTTTTCACTTGAAAGTATAGGTGAATTTGCCAAACCAACATTCACCTCAACCTGCAAATCAGTTATAGAATTCTGTTGATTGAAATTTTAGGCTATGTTGGGTTGAGAATGTTAACTTCGCATAACCAAAGGCAGGAACGCTATAGAAAAGAAATAAGGTCAGAGTGAATCTACTAATTTTGTTATTTATTATTATTATTATTATTAGCAATGAAAGTCTATCACAAGAGTAGGAAACACAGCCCATTAGATCCCCACTTAACAGTTTAGCAATACTTTAGAGAGGGTTACTATAATGGCGAAAACATTCAGCAGCTTAAGGCCAATTTTTGCTTGAAAATCAATGAAAAAGTTGTGTTCTCTCAGCATCAAATGAAGGCAAGTATCTGCACTCTTTAACAATGTCTCCATTGGGGGGTTGGTTGTGTCTTCATGGAGAATCAAGTCGATGTTGGGTTCATGAGTGTTCATCTTCGATTTTGTTTACAATTATTGTTAATGGTAAGCCATGAGCTTCTTGTTTAAGTTCTGGAGGCATTAGTCAGGGGAATCGTTTCTCTCAGTTTGCTTTCCCTTTGGTGGTTGGTGTGCTTAGTTGGATACTAATGCGAGGATCAGCAAGAGATTGGATAAGTGTCACATTGTTGGGAAAGATAGAGTGAAGATCTCTAACCTCCAGTTTGCAATTGCTACTATTTTGTTTTGTTTAGTTTTTGTTTTCTTTTGTTTTTTGTTTTTCCATATAATGAGAGATTGGTTAAGAATGCTCTCACCCTTGTTCAAAATTTAGAGAGTATTTCAGAGCTTGACATAAACCTAAACAAGAGTGGTCTGGTGCGGTTTAACATGGAGGATAACTTTGCTACCGTAGTACTCACAGTGGTCAGCAGGTAGCATAGCAAAATTCCTCACTAAGATGACATTGTTACTAGAGATTCTAGAAGGCTCAAGTGTTGGATCTCTTTAGACAGTATAATCACTCTAACCCAAACTTGTCTGTTTTGTATTTTTATTTATTATCTATCCTTGTTTAGAATCCATTTGGGGGTGGCCAAGAGTTTGGAGAAGGTTATGAGGAAGTTTATGTGGTATGGGATAGGGGAGGTGTTGTGAGATAATATGGTGAGGTGGGAAGCATGTTATGTTTTTAAAGATAATGGTGGATTGGACATTAGGAATTTTATTTTAAAATTTTCTCTATTAGGTAAATGACTTAAGATATTTTTATAGGAACTTTTTGTTTGCGGCATAAGATGATCAAATGCATTTAGGAATGGACGGATTTCTTCTCCAAAAATTCTAGTACTCATAAAAGCTATGGAAGGCCAAATACGGGTCAAATAAACAGAAAATTTGTTTCATGGTATCAAAACAAAATCTCTGAACCTACAAAAATAAAAATAAAAAATTCTTTCACTCTCTTTTTGATGACTAAATACAGGATGATCACACTAAGGATTAGTGACCTTTCTAAAGTCAGATTTTGTTCTGATAGAATTATTTTTATCAAACTACTCGAATTGAAAGTCACTCAAATTCTGATCACTAATCACAATTTAAACTGAAACAACTACGTTCAATGGTCTTAGTCGGTCAAGATGTTATGTCAGAAGCCTTGGACATGACCTTGAACTTGTGAAGAAAAAATGGATAAGAAGAAGAAGAAAATAGAGAAGATGAATAACGATAAGAAAGAAAGAAGAAGACATTTTATTGATTTTTGGTTGTGGTTACAATCGATGGGAGGGGTTTTTTTTATAGGCCTAAAGACATTAAATAAAATCGTTTTTCAATGCGGAATCAAGCTTGCTGAAGTTGCACGGTCGGAATTGCGTGATGATGATGATTGATGTCGATTGTGGAATTCTGTTTAGGGTTAGTCAACCCTAATCCCAACTATTTTGTGTTTTCTCGAATTTGCCCTTTGTGTATATTTCTCTTCTTACCCTTCTTTCTGTAGTAAACCCTAAGGGATTTCTTGACAATATTTTTCCCTTGAATAGCAACCTTGTCCTCAAGGTTGAGATGCGGGAATTGGTGTTGTAAATACTTATAATCTTCCCATGTGCATTCTTCAGTTGGAGCTCCTTCCCAGCGGATAAGAGCTTGATCCACGGGTCGATTACCCCATAATATATTTCTATGTTGCAAGATTTATTAGGGTTGTACACTAATGAAGTCTTATGTGGCCTATGGTCGCAAGTTTTTTTGGATGTCCTGTGTGTTGGGGATGTATATCTTGAGTTGGGATACATGGAAAACTGGGTGAATCCTTGATTCTTCGAGTTATAGGAGCTTGTATGCTACATTCTCAATTTTCTGAGAGAGTTGGAATGGTTTGTGGTATTGGATGGATAATTTGGAGTCCTATCCCTTGAGTATCTTTTATTTGAAAGATTGTACTTTGAGCAATACCTAGTCATTTATTTCAAAACTTTTCTTACTTCGATTGTTATCAGCATATTATATTGCTTGATTCTGGCTTATATCTATAAGAGCTATTGTCGTAAGGTCTTGTTAGTCTCCTCTCGTTCTATTAAGACCATCTCTACGGAGGGTAATGCAGAGTCAAACTCTATGGAATTTGAGAAATATGGAGGTGGGTATCCGTGAGGTGCTTGGAAAAGTGTCATCTTCAAACTCAAATGGTACGAAGTGTTATACCACCACTTAGCCTTGACCCTCTAAAGATAAAGGCACATGAACAGTCATTTGATTTCCATCAAAGTTTGCATTGAATCCTTTACGAACTAATTGATGTAAACAAATAGCTCCTTCCATTAAATGGGTTGGAATGTCTGTATGCCTAATCTATGCAGAGTAGGCGCTCTATTCAGCATACAGATGCCCCTGCATAACCATTTGGCCCAAGTCTTCTAACCATGAATCGTAAGTACATTTTCAAACACTAATTGAGCTTTTTTGTTTGTCCATCGATCTGAGGGTGGTATGTGGTACTGAAGAACAAGTTTGTCATTTCTGCCGTCATTAGTTCCTTCTAGAATAAACTGGTGAATATTTTATCTCGATCAATTACTATTACTTGCAGAATCCCGTGTAGCTTGTGTACCGTCTCCATGTAACTTCGAGCTACTCCAGCTGCAGTGAAAGGGTGTCATAGGGGAATAAAATATCCATACTTGGTGAAGCGGTCTACTACCATTAATATAGTGTTCTTGCCCTCTGATTTGGGCAACCATTCAACGAAGTCCATGAATATGTGTGTTCAAGCATGTGGTGGAACAGGCAGTGGTTGCAGTGGTCCGGGAGTGGGAGCTCATTCTGTTTTGCAGCATTGACAGATGTCGCATTGTTGGACACATTGTAAAATTTGTTTCTTCATATTGGAACAATAGAAGTGTTGTTTGGTCCTCTCATAAGTGGCTCTAACTCTAAAGTGACCTCCCACTGCTAAATTGTGACACTGATAGAGCAGTTGGTTGTGAAGATCCTTTTTATCACCGATGACCAATCTCCCCTTGTATCTCAATATGCCCTGTTGTAGAGAAAAATGTGACCTACTGTTAGGAGAAACCATCAGTTCTGATAGCAGTTGTTGGATTAACTATCACTTACTTCTACCATTCAGGCAAGCATAGATATGGAGAGGGTGTATAAGATTTCTGCTGCAGAGTTATGAGAGTCCTTTCTTGACAGAGCATCTGCTATCTTGTTGGACGATCCTTGCTTGTATTGGATCGTGTAATTTAGACCCAATAGCTTCAAGATGTCCTTCTGTTGTACCATGGAAGAAACCCTTTGATCTAATAAGTACTTTAAACTTCGCTGATCTGTTCTGATGATGAAGGAGGTTCCTTCTAAGTAATATCGCCATTGTCCTACGACATAGAATCTTGCTTATGAAGGTTATAGGTTGATTCTCTTGCATAAAGACCGTTCCAATAGTTTTGTTGCTTACATTTGTCTCAATAGTAAAGGGGTCTTTAAATTGGGGCAATCGTAGAATCGGACTGAAAGTCGTGGTTGTCTTCAACGATTGAAAAGCCTGCTCAACTTCTGAATTCCATTCGAAGACACATTTTTTTTTAACAAATTGGTGAGAAGTTGGGGATGATTCCGTAATTCTATATAAATTTGAGGTAATATCTTGTTAAATTCAAAAAATCTCAAAAAGCCTTAATCATCCGGGAGTGGGCCAGTTGACCATAACTTCAATCTTTCGGGGGGTTCATTTCCACCTCTCTTTCAGAGATGATATGCCCTAAATACTCCACCTCTGTTTAGAAGAAACAACACTTAGATTGTTTTACATAGAACCTGTTATTTTGGAGTATCTTTAAAACTTCATTCAAATAAATAAAGTACTCCTACTTAGTAGTACTGTAGACTAGAATGTCGTCAAAGAAGACCAATACAAATTTTTGAAGAAAGACCTTGAAGATGTGTTAGCCAGGCTGAAAGGCATCACTCTAAATTCATAATGACCCTGGTGTGTCCTGAAAGCCGTCTTGTAGATGTCATCCTCCTTGATCCTGATCTGATGATACCCTGTTCAAAGATTAGTTTTAGAGAAGATATTTATTCCATATAATTCATCAATAAGATCGTCAATAATGGGTATGAGAAATTTATCTTTTACAGTCAAGAAGTTTAATTCTCTATAATCCCCACAAAACCTCTAAGTGTTCAGACGTTTTGTGTGACCATAGCTTTAATCTTTCGGGGGTTCGTTTCTACCTCTCGTTCAGAGATGATATGCCGTAAATATTCCACCTCTGTTTAGAAGAAACAACACTTAGATTATTTTACATAAAACCTGTTATTTCAGAATATCTTTAAAACTTCATTCAAATGAATAAGGTGCTCCTACTCAGTAGTACTGTAGAATAGAATATCGTCAAAGAAGATCAATACAAATTTTCAAAGAAAGGCCTTGAAGATGTGTTAGTCAGGCTAAAAGACATCACTCTGAATTCATAATGACCTAGTGTGTCCTGAAGGCCGTCTTGTAGATGTCTTCCTCCTTGATCTTGATCTGATGAGACCCTGCTCGAAGATTAGTTTAAGAGAAGATATTTATTCCATCTAATTCATCAATAAGATCATGAGGAACTTATCTTTTACAGTTAAGGAGTTTAGTTCTCTATAATCCACACAAAACCTCTATGTGTCATCTTTCTTCTTAACAAGCACTACTGGTGAAGAGAAAGGACTTCGGCTAGATCATATTAATAAATCCTTCAGAATTTGTTGTATCTACTTTTCTATTTTGTTCTTCTTATGGAACAAATATCTGTAAGGTCGAATATTCACCGATACATTCTATTTGGACAAGGTGATGACGTAGTTGAAAGCTTTGGGCGGTGGCAACCCTTGCGGTTCCTGAAAGACATCTTGATATTGTCCTAGTAGTGCTTCGAGTGTTGGGTTGGGCCTCTCGAAATTAGGTACCTCTTCTGGAACCTCCATTACTAAGAATACAGTTCCACCTTTGACCGCTTGCTTATGTTTGACCAAATGTTTCGCCTTTATTTCTCTTGCCTTGGATGTTTTGCGGGAGACACAACCTGTAGGAATATATGTAAATTTCCATAATCAAATCTTATTGTTGCGTGGAGAAAGTCAAAATCATTGGGCCAAATCGCTTCATCCAGTCGACCCCTAGTATTATGTCATAATCTCCTAATACAATGATGCGAAAATTGTAGATGAGCTTGTTTGCTTGGTTCATGTCACCTTTGGGCATTTAAGGTGACTAGACATCTTTTACCTGTTGGTCAACATAATTGTTAGGGGTTTACTGCTGACCGCCTAGTTCTTGATCCATTTAGAAGCTCTTTCGTCCAGAAAGGAATGTAAGCTTTCACTATTCAATAGGACCAACACATCATGACATGATATTTCTCTCATATCTTTAGGGTGCTTCCTATGGTGACCCCTTCTATTGCTTGTAGAAATAGAGTGCTAGTAAAGTCGTCGTCAAGCTCTTTAGTTTTCTCAAAGGCTTTGTCCTCCAAAATCTCTTCTGTTATCATTACTGCTTTGTTAGAGCATCAATGTTCTGAGAAATATCTATATCCACATTTGTAGTAAGTTGTTGATCTTTTAGGATCTACTCCCTTTCCCATGCTCCTGGAAGGTCTATCATGATATCGGTCTCTTTCCATTGAGGGAGCTTCATAGTTGGGAAGATAGAGATTTCAGAGCTCTATGATAGATTATTCTTGCAGTAAGGTCTGTTCGAATGCTTGGTTGAGTGTTTGTAATTTGAAGATCCTTATCATGGTTATAGTTGTTGCCTGACGTCACTAATAAAAGTGGATATGAAAAATATTTCTGAAAGTGTTAGGTTGTCTGCATCTATAAGAGAACGTAAGTATTCAAATTTTTCTATAAATTTGAGAATGATACATGTTTGGTATAATTTTGCGAACTTTTCTATGAAATCCTTCAGTGAGAGTCCTCCAAAACGTCAGTAGAATTCTTCCACAAAATATTTTCAAAGTAGGGTGTCAAACTTAACTAACCACTCACGATACTATATGTCCGCGATTTCACCCAAATATAGGGATGCAATCTCAACTTTTTGTTTCTCGAGAGTATGGTGAACCATAAAATATTTTTTACAATCGAACCCACCCGCGAGGGTTTCACCTTTAAAAAGGGAAATTTTCACCTTAGGGAGTGCATAAATGGGGAGTGTACCACTTCAGTGCACGATTGCGGGTGATCCAGTGCGATCTAGTAACTCCATAGGGTAATTTCTGAGTAGTTCAGTTCGAACCAATTTCGGTCAAATAGGATTCAGTCAAATTGGATCGTGTCAAATCGGGTCGGGTCAAATCGGTTTGTCTAGATCCGTTTCTCCTTTCGATCAGATCTGGTGCAAAAGATATAGATTCAGGTAAACGAGGTAACCACAACCCCAATTTGGGCAAATTCTCGGCTTCCTATAGCGCAGAACTTCCTTCAATTCATTCTGTTATGCATCGGAGTAGTTCCAGCAACATGTTGTACTACTTGTGTGATTACTCCATGAAGGCCGTTAGTTTCATATCAAGTTCCTTGTGGTGGGTGAATCGGAACCTTCTGGTTCGACCATTGGGGCCTTTCCTTTTGAGCGTGTTCAAGTGGTAATACCGGCGTAAAATTCAACCAGTTCTTTTTCTAATACTAACTTGTCCAAAGCCTTGGACATGCCTCTGAACTTGTGAAGAAAAAATGGAGAAGAAGAAGAAAAAAATAGAGAATATGAAGAACGATAAGAGAAAACATAAGATTTATTAATCTCTAGTTGTGCTTACAATCGATGGAATGAACCCCTTTTTATACACTTAAATACATTAAATAAAATCATTCTTCAAGGTAGAATCAAGCTTGCTAGAGTTGCGCAGTCGGAATTGCGTGATGATGATGATTGGTTTCATCTACGAGATGGACTGAAAGGCAAATGCATCGGTTGTGGAATTCTATTTAGGATTAGTCAACCATAATCCCAGTTGTTATGTGTTTTTCCCAATTTGCTATGTGTATATTTTCTTTTTTACCTTTCATTCTGTAGTAAACCTTAAGGGGTTTCCTGACAGTTTAACTACAAAAGAGATAGGGAAGAATACCTCACTAGAGAAGTCACTCAACCGAGCATCGAAGACTTAAAACTTCGAATATAGAAGATCGAGAATAATGTAATTATATCATGTCTGATTAACTCCATGATAAATGATATCAGTGAGAGTTTCTTTTTGTACGGGATAGCACACGAAATTTGGAAAACAATCAAGGAGTTTTACTCTAGTAGAGAAAACACATCGGAGATTTTACAGTCGAATTTAGCCTCCATGACCTGTAATAAGAAGACCAATCTGTAACCTAAAATTATGGTATGCTTACTCGTCACTAATAACAGTTCAATGTGTTTGAGGAACTTGCATGGAGTTGTTCAGATGATTCAAAACAATACATAGAAATTTTGGAAAGAGAAAGAACTTTTAAATTTCTCATAAGATTGAATAAAAATTTAGTTGAAGTTTGAGGACGAATACTCGGAATGAAGCCATTATTTAATTTTCATGAGATATTTTCTAAAATAAGGAGAGAAGAAGCAAAAGGAAAAAAAGGTAATTTAAGGAGATAGATCCACAAGGCCTATTATGTCTTGATTGTCCAAGATCATCATCCTAACTCAAAAAATCAAAAAAGAAATGTAAGACCACATCATAATTGAGACAATTTCTGAAAAATTTATGAAAAATCAACTGATTTAAAGATCACAAATTAACCACAGATAAGGAAAATAAAAAAAATCATACCTCTATTGATGAAGGTGTCTTCATTAAGAAATGATGCTCACTTAACAAGGTGTAGATAGAATCCCTCAGAAAATGTTCCTACGTCAAAAGTCTATCAATAACATCATAAGATTTGGGAAAACAATCGGAGAAAATAATTTTTCTACAGTTCTTAATATTATTTCAAAAGTTAAGATATTTGGATTATTGACTCGTAGACATCTAATCACGTAATGGAAAAAGAAACATTATTCCAAGAATAAAATCCATGTCAAGAGAACATTACTGTAAAAATAACGGATTGATCTCGCTTAAGAGTGATCAAAATAAATTATATTTACATCTCAAAGGAATTAACTTTAAAATGAGTAGTTTGTACCTAATTTAAATTGTAACTTGTTATCAATAAGCAAACTTACCTAAAATCATATCGCCAATGTTAAGGTATACTAGAGGCTCTTTCTTTTTAAGGATAATGGATCTTTTAGAAAACAATTTCATAATGAATATGTGTTGAGTATCAAAACAATCCAACTTAATTAGACAATCTTATACAATTATTTTATGACAAATTCAAATATCCAAACTTTGTTAAAAAATTGTTTTATTCTTTATTTATAAATAAATATTTGAAAATTTTTTAATGTGAAGTGTATCAATTATCAAAACACACTCGTATTATATATTCCATATTGCCTTACAAATATATGCTATTGGGATAAGATGACTCTTACTAGCTTTGCATGTGCAAGCCCTCCCAGGGCGCATATGGCTCCAAGTGGTGAAGGCCCTTTCCTTCGCGCTTGGTAAGTCCTTTGCTAAACCAAGTTTAGACTTCAACTGCTCATTGCTTTTGGGCGTCAAACAAACATTTGGAGACAACATCCTATAAATCTAATGGCCTGAAGCAAGTTCATTAGTGCTGATCTTGTTAGGCACCATTGCTCACACAAGACTTTCAAGTTCGATAAAGTTGTGAATCTTACCTGGCCAAGTAAAACCAGAAATCTATTTCTATAGAATTTAATATACAAGTGGGATTGATTAAATTATGTATCAAATATACAAATTTCGATCCAATCATTCATTTATATCTATATATATATATATATATTAAGTAATCTCAAGGAATAGAATAAAACTTGAATCAAATGAAACATGATGATGGTAGTATCCAAATGGAGTTTACATTAGGTCTTTAAAATTATCTTATATTTTTAAGTCAATGACTATGCTGATAATCAGTAATTTCTTAATCTATCCTTATGGTTGAAACAACATTCATTCGCCTTAGATATTTTCTCCTCAATCCAACATGAAAGTGTTGTTTGTGCATTCAGAGGGAATTACTGATCTCAACTGAATATATGGAGCTTATGAAGAACTTCCTTTTCTTCTTGGATTCAAATGCCTCCCAACTGCCACTGAAACTTCTCCACAAGCCAGGTTAGTTTTTGCCAAAATGAGGAAAGCGTAAATTCCATTACCAAACATGTGGTGGTGGCATGTGGCTGCTTGTTATCTTCCATGCATGTACTTCATTCAAATGGCGAAATGTATCTTCATTGAAGAATTGACCAGTTAACTCTTTTTGCTGCAACGGATGCAGGTCTAAAAGATGACATGAGGGCATTTGAAGCTGATAGGATTACATCCCGAAAAATTATTGAGCAACTCCTAGAAGAATTTGCAGAATCATCAAAGGCTAGCATGTAACTTTAATAAAATGAATATACACAAGTTCCTTGAACCAATGCGTTCTGGTTCTGTATGTTGTATTTTAGTTTAGTTTCTTTTTACCTTGTGTTGATATGATGATTAATTAAAACTAAAAATAAATAAATTGTTTTGCAATATTTTTGTATAAATAATTCTGGAATATTATGAATAATCTTGATAAAGGTCTTTCCACCAATGTGTATAATTAATTATATTTGCTATATCTGATCTTATCACTAAATATTGGATTATTTTGTCTCATAATTCATCCAATTACATATTATGTTGTATCATATTCATGTATACGCAATAAAATGAAGTTACTTCAATATGATCCAAGATTACTTCTTTATTTTCATTGCTAGTCCAGAAGGGAAAGAATGAGTTTTCAAAATATCATGTTTGCAGGAATCACCAGCACATGTAAGAAAACATGCTTTTCTTTGTATATGTCTAAAGTTTTACTTGATGCAAGTCATCATAAAACAAACATAATAAACTATACTTGTCTAGTTCAAAAATTAATACCTTCACCACCAGATAAAAGAAAGTCTTCAGTTCTCCCATTTCGTCCTGTAAAAGATAAGATTTAATTTCCAAATCCATCAGAAATTCAGTCTGAACAAAAATCCCAAACAAAGTTCACCTTGGAAACCAGAATTATGGTGTCAGACAAGATTCTGGACTTATTGCAGCACTTCCAGTCTTTAGCTTAGAAGAAGGAATTGCCGCAAAAAATGCAGTTTAAGACAGAAAAAGAATCAGTTTTTCTGATCTATTTTAGTTTCTACTTTTCTGATCTAATCATTTTGTATTAAATTGTTTCGATTAAATACTAACTCTATGTGCTATAAATATGAACAACGAAAAATCATGAAAATTACTCTTTGAAACTGGTGTTGCATTCTAACAGCTTCTTTTTCAACAATTTCTCACAGAAACATATAAATATAGCTTGCCTGATAGTTCAACAAAGCATTACACCTTAGCCAACTCAAATTTGCCAAGATGGAATCCTTTATTTGAAAATTAGAAATTAAATTTTTTGAATTCTTATTCATAATATTAATTTACAATTGATAAATATATAAAAGAAAATTAAAAAGAATTTTAGTAGAAAAATTTTTTTTGAGATAAAAGTTAAAAGTATTATTATACACGAAGGTAAGGGTTACCCCGTATAAGAGTTCTAGTAGAAAACTAAATGCAAATCAGTCCCATGAAAAAAAAAAATTCACTTACACAAATTGACTATAAGTCTACTTTATGCGAAGATTTTTCTGAAAATACCAATCTGTATATGAATTGGATTTCTATAAAAAGTCAGATTCCTATGTTGCCCCTCAATGTTTGAAGATGTTAAGCAAACCAAACTTGAAACTCTATTCTTCGGAACTCTTCTTTAATAATGCCTTGGTAAAAATATATGTTATTTGATGGCAAGAGTAAATATACCACAAAGATGGTACTCATAATTCTTTTTCTTTTTAACAAAATGTCTATCAATCTCCACATGCTTAATTCGATCATGATGAACTGGATTCTTTGATATACTTATTGTAAATTGATCATCACATGACAATTTCATAGGCTCTAAAGAGAAAAATTCTCAATTCATCCAATACCCTTTGTAACTACATTCCTTCACAAATATCACGTGTTAAAACTCTAAACTTAGCCTTAGCACTACTCTGTGATAGCACGGATTGATTCTTGCTTCTCTAAGTAACTAGGTTTCTTTGTACGTATGTAAAGTACCCAAAAGTGGATCTTCTATCGTTATAGTCTGCATCAATATATGATTCAATTTCTTAGCTTCTGTCTTTCTTGAAAAACTATCTTTATCCAGGTGCCATTTTTAAATACTTGAGAATCTGAAATACTGCCTCTATATGTTCTTCAGTTAGGTTATTCCTAAATTGACTTACTACATTAACGAAAAAGATCATATATGGTTTGATATGTGTGCAAGTAAATCAATTTACTCACTAGAGGTTTGTATCTTTCTTTGTCAATTATACTACCAATTTTACTTTTCAGTTTAATATTGGGATCTATGGGTGTGTTTGAGAGCTTGCATCCAAGGATTCCAATCTCATTTAAAAGATTCAATACATATTTTTATTGAAAAACTTAGATTTTTTTCTTCAGTCTAGCAATTTCCATTTCCAAAAAATATTTGAGATTTCCTATATCTTTAATCTCAAATTCTTTAACTACGACCTTTTTTAGTCTGAGTATCTCAAATGTATCATTCCCTATAATTATTACATTATCTACATATACGATGAGGATTGCGCTTTTTCCTTGGAGGATAATACTTAACAAACATAGTATGATTTGTTTAGCATTAATTATATTTAAACCCCTTGATTACCTTAGTGGATTTGTCAAACCATACTCTTGAAGATCATTTAAGTTCATAAATGGACTTTTTGCGTGTGCAGACATTTCTATTAGTGACTTAATTTTCAAAGCCAATGGTATCTCCATATACACTTCTTCCTCCAATTCTCCATTAAAAAAATTAATTTTCACATCTAGTAGTAATCAATCCACATCGACAGTTTAGGATATTAGTATCCAAACTGTGTTAAGCTTTGTTACTGATGCAAATATCTCTTAATAATCAACTCCATTGGATTGAGTAAAGCATTTGGTTACTAATAAACCTTTAAACTTATTGATGCTACCATCAACATTATGTTTGATTGTGAACATCAACTTAGAGTCAACTAGATGTTCCTCAAGTGGTATTTGTGTTACCAAGTCTCATTCTTTTATAAGTTTTGGATTTCCTCTATGATTGCAGTTTTCCATTCAAGTACTTTCAATGCTTCATTTATTGTTCTTGATATTTGTATATTATCAATATTGCTAACAAAATTTCTAACGAGTTGATGACAGACTTTTGTATGAAATAAAATTATAAATTGGATTATCAATACATGCTTTTTTTATTTTCTTAGAGCAATAAACTTATCATCATACAAATTATTAATGAAGAGATCTGAACTTGAATTACTTGAAATATTCAATGATGGTGGATTTAGATCCAAATTGGATTCATGACTCTGATCAGCCGATTGTGACTCTTTCTCTTCTTGGTTCTTGTTCCTTCTGGTGTAGAACCAAAGTTTAGGTTTTTCAATGTAATGAGTAGATTCACGTACAGGTATTTCATCTCGATCCATGTTTTTTGAAGACTGAATAGGTTTTTTCTTTAAGTAAACGACATCAAGAGGGTGTCACCCATGTACAAAAGATTTACATATCAATTAGCATATCTACAATGACTCAAAAATCCTCCATACTATAAAGGTTATGTCCCAAAATGACGAAACTAAAATAATGAAACTACCTATCTTTAATATTCACAAAAAAATCTTCCCTTTCCCTCAAAAGCCTTGTTATTTCTCCTCTTCCAAATAATCCAAAAAATGGACAAAATAATTAGACGAGCAAATTTGTTGTTCCTACGAAGGCCCTTCCAAGCCAATAGTTCATTATTCACCAAACCCGCCATTGCCCAATTTATACCCATAAGACTATCGACTAAGGTCCAGAGAATGTAGGTTAGAGGACACCAAAGTGGTAAGTGGTTATTGGACTTGGCAGCACTCTTGCAAAGGAAGCATCTATTCCCTATAATCTTCCCTCTTCTCATCAAGTTATCATTACTCAAAATACACTCTTTAGCCACTAAATAAGTTTAGTTGGAGGAAGATGAAGATATTCAATGGTAGAATCCCAAAAATGGGATTCTTGTAAATATCAATTTTATAGTATGGTTGTTTTTAAAAAAAAGTGACATCCATGGAGTTATAGAACTTTCGGGTGACTGTGAATAACATTTATATTGCTTTTGATTTAACGAATAACCAACAAAGATGTATTCTATTGATGTGGGGTCTACAAAGGGATTGAAGATTTAAAATTCCTATACCATCTAGAACCATATATCATCAAGAACCCAAGTACTTCAAAATTCATTAACAAGTAAACTTTCAAGGCTCCATGTGAAAATGGCCCTATTCAATGTATATCTTCTTGAGACAAGTACCATACTGGTCACAAGAACATATGTCTTTATAGTTCTTACTGTCGCAGCTGTGAAGCAGAAGTGAAATTCCGCAAAAATGAGAATTTGGAATAAATGCAAAAAGGAGTTATCATTAATTTTTTTTAATGTCGGATTAGGCACCAGAACATACACTAGTCTAAATAAGAGAAATTAAATCCAGAAATTGAAACCAAACGTGAAGGGGCAAGGCACCGATCTAGTGGTGTAGGTTAATTAGTTTGGGTTATTAAAAAAACAAAATAAAAATAAAAGTAAAAACAAAAGATGAAAACAAAAATTGCACAAAAAGATAGTTCGTGAGATAACAAAAATGAAATAAAATACCTAATTTAGAAAAAATGCTAATTCATGCAAAAAAAATCCATTAAAAACTACATGGAAACTATGATTAAGTCTTTATTCAAGTCAAAAAACTTTTTTATTAATTGCATTTAGGAGAACAAGATAAGTAGCATGTCAATTTTTGTCTAAAGAACACCAAAACAACCTCTAAATGCAGAATCAAAACAGTGAATGTAAAGGGACATGGAACCACCCCTGATTCCCATTCATTTCACTTATGAAAGAGTGAATAACATCTCAGTTTCCAGTTTAAATATCCTTTAGTAGTCCCTGGATGTTTAAACTAAAATTAGTGAATGCAAATACATGAAAATGGGCCCTCTTTAAGCCTTGAAACCGCTTTTTTTACGTACCTAAAACAGCTTCAGTATTCATTTATTTCATTTCCAAACAGCAAGTGTTATATTCAAATAGCACCAGAGAGTATTTAAATGTGAAAGCCCAAAACAATAAATGCAAAAAGACATAAAACAGCCTTCCACTCCAATTTATTTCACTTCTAAAACTGCAAATAAAACATTGATTTTTTCTAGTTTAGAAAATACAAAGCAGAACCGTTGAGGCATTATATCAATCTAAGAAAGCAAAGCGAATTAATAGCATAACAAGAAAAACACGACCATATTCATGAAGTCACTGAGAATTTAAGAACCTAAAGAAAAGAGGAAAAATAAAGGGCCAAAATCCTAAGCGAGATATTCACGTTTCAAGAAAGAAATGATTTTTAGTTTAAGGACCTTGAAACAACTTAAAACAGTGGGAAATGGCGTTTCCATCCCAAAAAATGAAGTTTGAAAGTATCAAAGAACAAAATGCTTACAAATTTTTTTTTGAATATTACAAAATGCTTCCAAATTTATGAGCACTAACAGGCCTAGTCAAGCTGTAGGAAGAAATCACATACTGTCCCCATTCAAGTACGTGCATTTAATAGTTGAAATATCATAGTCTTTAGATCTTCGTTCAATTTGCACTTCAATAAGCAGATTCAAGCTACTAGATTCCAAATCCTCAGTTCAAACACGCGCAAATATGCATTAAACGTAAATTACAAGAAAGAGTCCATTTCGAGCTTATAATGTCCTTCAATAATAGCAACAAGTTTTCAAAAATCCAAGCAACAAGCACAAAAGCACAAGAATTTAGGATTTTAGATTTTACCTGAGGGACCCTGGTTGGAAATACCTAAATGACTTTCTTAAGGCTTCTACTCCTCTACCTCCAAGCCTCGCATCCTTCTGCCAACTTCTTCTTGCCTGAATCACCTCATTCTCTCATAATGTGTATCCTCCGCATTTCTTTTCTCCTTAGCCAATCGCTTATCACGGCATTCCTTCACTTTTCGTTTTTTTTCTCTTCCTTTTCCCCTTAACTTTTTCCTTTTTAAAAATCCAGAAGGTGTACTCCTTCTATTTACTTTCCTCCCTTCTTATGGCCGAAAGGTATTTCAAGAACACGCAGGGGATATAGCGAACCCTGATGTTCTCCTCTGAATTGTCACTTTCAAATTGGTTCCCCTGTTACCATGCACCGTCAGAATCTTCATTTTTAATCCTCTGGCTTTTCTTCTTCCTTCAACAAATGACCACGGCGAGAGGAAGAAAATTTAAATTTTCTTTCCTCTTTCGGCTTTGATTGACTGATGGATCAACTTCTCCTTTGACAACGTCCATCCTCTTTTTCTTGTAAACCTCGAGTCCACGACTGCCTTGAAGCTCCTGTTTTCCTCCTTTTCTTCGCACTTCACGCAAGGCCTCTGACCAGAGTCATCCTCCTCGAACACTAACCATAGCGTTTCTTCATGTTTATCGGTTCTCGAAATCTCGACCGTTGAACCCTAGTCAGGTTTGTAGTTTGCCTTCCCCAGCCTCTCTCGAATTTTATATTTTCAAATACCGGAAGAAAGTAAGCCTTAACCCTCCCCATTTCTCTGATCTTCGTCATTGGAGGCGGTTAACAAAAAGCTTCGTGAAACGACATCGTTTTGCGAAGCATAATTAAAAACCTAGGCTGAATCCGTTCGTCGAAGCTAGGCTTTGTGCACGCGTTTAGGATAAAACGTCCGAGCCTGATTTTGCACTTCTCTTTTCTCATTCATTTAATTTCTTTTTCATGTTTTTCCTATTTTTTATTTTTATTTTTCTTCTCTTTTTTACTTTTTCTTTTTGTTTGCTTGCCATATAAGAGAATAATAGTAAATCGAATGAAGAATTATAACAATAATAATAATGCAACAAAAATACACTAATAACAATAATGATAATGATAGTAAAAATAATAATAACAACAATATTAATTGTAAAAAAAATAGATATAGTTGTTTAAATTTTTTATTAATTATTTTAATACTTTATTATTATTACTATAACTATTATTACAATTATTGTCATTATTCTTACTGTTATTTTTTATAATTATTATTATTTGAATTCAACAAAATTGAAGTATGACACTTTACCATTCAAGAAAAATTGATTTTTCTGTCTGTAGAAAATTAATGTTATTATAGTCTTTAATAAAAACCCAAGTAAATATGGAAAATTGTCATACCCTTTTAATTTTTATGGGGTTTGATTAACTAAAATAAAAAATGACAACTAACGAAAATACACAAAAAAATCCTTAATTTCCCATATAATTTTTATATTCTATTATTAGCTAAAGATATGTAAAATATGAAAGAACAAAGAATCAAAAAAATTTATAAAAAAAAAATGAAAAAAACAAAAAAAGAAACAAATTGTTTAAGTAATTATACCGTCCTATATGCATTTAAAAGGTTCAAGGAAAAGCTGTGTTTCCAAAACTTTCCATGGAAACTTTCAATTTATACATATATATATATATATATATCCATATACAATTATATTATATAATTGTAATTAAGTAATACTTCAGTTTTATTTAAAAGTCAAATTAGTTTAGGTTTTTTAAAAAAAAATTGGCCAAACCCCAAGCAAAAACTTTAAAAGTTTTTCTTTAAAATCCAACTAGCTTTCTGTAATGAACACAAATAACTCTGACTCAACTCGACTCTCAATTTTCTCAAGCCAGGCCTTGAAGCTCAAAAGCTCAAACGCCCAAGCAGCCTTCTCTAAAACATCACAGTTTTAAAACGATCATAGATCCATGTTGAATTTGTATCGATTTGAAAAATGATAGATCCCCTTCATCGTTTTTTTTTCTTTTATTTTTTGCCAATTATTGAAGCTGGTTTATAAAATCAATATAGGATCTTGCTCTCTTGTAGAATTTAAAATTGGACTTTGCATAATCTTTTTGAGTTTATTAGGCACTGTAGAGACTCGGAACTTAAAATAAAATAAATTCATAAATTAGATGTGAAAACGATTAATAAAGTTAGGGGTGTATATTCCTTACACAATAATTTTGAATGTTTAATAGGGATACAAGAATGTCCCTTATAAAAGACAAATGAAAATGAAAGAAATAAAACGAAAAGTGAATTAACTAAGCATCTTAGGACAACCTTCACTAGCACTTAAATGGAGTCTAAATAGTGAACTACCACAACCCTCTTACTAATCGGAATCTGAATCTTGGTCCTATTGATTTAAAATAGTTAATAAAATTGTGAGATACACAAACTCAGTAAAAATATCACACTAA